>JARK01001565.1:45302-69173 GCA_000688135.1 Ancylostoma ceylanicum
GGGGGGGGGGGGGGGGGGTTGAACATGAATGGATTTTTCTATTCCAATCAGTGCGATGTCAGCAATCCGTTGTTGGTTATCAGCTACACTATTCTCTTCACAAACGATATCATCTATGTCAGGTCAGTGTCATATTCAAAGTGGGAATGTTTTGTAGAACTCAATAAGGCTTGCCTCTAACAATTTTTATTCTTGTTAATATAATTTCATAGATTTTATTCTAATTATTCTAGTTTTCGATAATATGCTTGCATGAAAAGATATATAGCAGTGAGCTCATTCTGAAAGTATGTGTTTGGTTACTTTGCCTGAAGTATAGTGCATACTTCTCTATTCATGCTCAAGTATTCGTATTTAACCCAGTTTTCCCAGGATTACAACGAGTACAGTGTCGAACTGTTCGCTCGTTCACTCGTCTTACATCTTTTACATTTTTTGTTTCTTTTCAAAGTAATTTTTGTGGATATTGCTATGTTTTTTTTTGATTCTTTCCGAGCAGCTTTCTGGGGATTTTCCTATTTGACTGTCTCTAATATGGTAGAAATGTATTGTAATAACCACCATTAACATAACCCATCCCTCTCTTTCTTCTCCTGCTCCTCTAGGATTTTCCTATCTTGTTATGTTTTCTACTACATTTCAAAATTACCTCATTCACTTCTTTGATTTGTTTCCTATGGATGGCAAAATCTAAATCTCTTCTGAGGGTAACTGGCGCATGATTAAGAGAACCACATAACTTACAGACTGATAACACACTAATACACGCAGTTCCTTTCTGGTGCCAAGCAAAAAAATGTAATACAAAACTTGGAATTTATTTTCAGTAAGCACAAATTCACGGAATCCACGACGGCGCCAATGCATCCTTGAAAATGCGAATGTGTTGAGTGTTTTTGCTCAAGAAAATTCAGATCCCTTGATTTACCGCATATGCATGTAACTGCGTCTTATGTCCTCGATTCCAAGGAACAACACTTGCTTTCTTGATCATATGCTAACAGTAGGCCTGGTCAAGTAACCTGAATATGACTAAGCGCTATTTTAGTTCTTGTTTCCACATTGTAAGCTATAAAGAAATCCTAATCCATGTTTTTCTCTTTCTTTATTCCTGAGTGGTTGCCCGGGCAGCCTGTGGTCATACCCTAGAAGCATAAATCACGACAGATACATACTAGTATTCCTTCGTTAGTATTTTTTTACACACCGTAAAGTCTGGTCATGCAAGGACGTCCGATCCGGAACCACCTGGTTCCACAACTTCACCACTTCGCTATGCACTAGTTTACATGTTCACATCCCATAAGTTGCAGTTCGCTCACGCTGAATTAGGCTGTCGTTACATTACTAAACAACTTCGTGCTACTATATCTACTGCTAAGCGGCGCATCGTGAACGAGGGGCACACCGGAGGACGACTCGGATCCCGTTTGTTAGCTGTTCGCCACTGTGTTGGCCTAGATTTCCATCTTCTCATCGGCTTCCGAACAAAAACTACGTATGGATTTCTGTTCTATCTGGCATTCACTGCATCTTTACTCCACTGAAGTTGGTATAACCTATGTGATTCAGCATTGGGACTAATACAATCCTCATGAGAACAGGTTTACTTTTTCCGGCATGGTCTGAGCGATTTACCCTTTAAGTTTTCTTTACTATCCCCAAAAGTTTTTGCCTCCCTATTGAGATTTAGAGCGCCTAATTTACATTTTATAACACTACAATAGCATAACAGCACACAAGTACAAATTTCTGCATGCATAAGAAATATAATAAATTAACATAATACAACATGCATTAATATATACAGCTGTATTTAACAATAACAGTATAACAGAAGCGGTCTCCCGTCACACCGTCTCACTGTGATCTGGTTTCACCTAGAAAAATCTCAATGAATCCATGATCCTGAAGCCGGACCAACTACTGCTGTCACGTAAAATTCTGGACATTACATAAAATTCTTTGCACTGTTTCGGCCCCTTCATTGCGTATCTGCAGAAGAACTGAGAACATCGATTTCCATTCCCATATTTTTCTTCTTTCTTCTACTGGCGCTCTGGAATTTTCCTCTTTAGTCATTTGTTTTTCAATACATTTGAAGTTCGCCTCACTCATGACTTCTGGTTCGCCGTTTTGGCCCTCATTCCTTGCTTGTCTCAGCCTTCAGACTTTCTTATAAAATTGCAAAGATCGCTTTGATTTTGATAGAGAATCCAGAAGTATCTTTACAATCTCTAGGAAAATCAGTGGAGTGGGCGTAGTTGCTTTTGGAATTTTACTGCCACTGATGCAAAAAAAAACTATATGTTAACTATCAATCCTAAAGGTACGCTTGAACAATAACTCTCATCAGTTCAGTGTTGTGATCTTCAGCTTCCATAAACTCTATCTCCTAGCCTATTTTGCAAAATCCAGAAATGAAAGATTTTGGGAGCTGAAGATTTTCTACAAGCAACTACAGTTCTAAACTAATATTATATTTAATATCCATATTTCTTCTTAGCTGTTGTGCCTTGCGCATGAACTTTATACTAAAACTGAACTTAAAAGTAAGCTTCCCTCTCACTCAGTGGAATTATCACAGGCCCTTCCCGGACGAGGTCCTTATTCATTTAATCCTGTTATATTAAATTTGACTTTACTAAACTTGACTCTAATATATGTACATATTTACTTTTTTAGATTTCACTTTACTATGTGTACTCCCATGAACAGAGCTACAAAAATATATACGAGTAAAACAACATAAACAGCACAAAATGGCTTAACTATAATATTACCATTCAGATTTTCGAGAAAATCATTTGTTTTGTCCACTGTTGGAGACTATTACCACTTCTATTACTAAGCTATTCTCCCCTCTTTCTAGCTTTTTGCTCCCTAGTCTCGACCCACTAAGGACTCGAGCGCTACTAAACTCACGACATTGAACTTAATACTATGTCAGATTAGGTACACAGCTCTTAATACAATCGTAAAGACTACTGGAGTAGTCGGCCCCATATCGTTCCACCTCAATCCGCGTCAATTGCGTAATGGCTTCCTTAGAGACGCTAAAATCGCATTGTGACACTTTTTGCGTACTCGATTCGACCGGTAACAATGGGACAGGTTTTGCTAGTCGGCCACTGCAGACCTGTTTGCAACTTTTCTTATGTTGTTTGTTTGCAAATCCTTAGGTAAGTTATACTAGATGCAGGCTCTAGACACCTACAGAGTCCATAAATTTTTAGGATAATTTTATGCTGTGGATATTTTAGGACGTCGATTTAGACAAGTAAGGAATTGCATCAATCCATTTATTCAGATTCCTGTTTAGCTCACGAGAAGACATTGGCCACATACTGTGGTGGGACTCATGAACGTTCCCGATAAAATTGTGACCCACCCACCCTTCTGAAGTGGACGAATTCCCCACGAAATAGTTTTACTTTGTCCAACTGGTTCGTCTGAATTAGCGCTGGCAAATAATGGCATGTAAGAACAGGAGGTAAACCAGATTTCGTCGGAGAAACTTGTCCATTCTTGAAAGGCAATATCTTAAAATTTTTCCGCAAACGTTTATGAATTTCGCCATTGGAAACCACAGAGATTCATTAGACTTTCAATGTTACGAAAAAGACATGCGTTGTTTGAATTTTTGCGATAATCCTTTAGGAAAAGTTGAGCTAACAGATTTTGGCCAACTTCTCGGAATGATCTTACTACCCGGAATTTCCAAGGATTGAGCTTTGAGGACAGAATGAAAGCCGTGAGGGCCTTCTTATGGGCAACCACAATTTATAGGCAAACACCTCTTTGAAAATTGAGTAAAATGAGAGGGAACACTTTTTATAATATTTTTCCGACTATTTTACTTGTTGAAATATTAGTGTTTCGAAGGTTCTTAACCGGCTTCGCAGCTACCTTCCGGATGTCTGTTCGAGTAGGAAATTTTTGAGGAGCTTTCTTCCCAGTCACTCGTTTACTTATTTATTAGTGCCACTTACTTGTAATGCAGATATGCTTTATTTATTCCCTGTTTTCTTTCTCCATTTGTTCATCACAATAAAGGTGTGTGTACGTATGTAATTTGTTACATCTTACATTAAATTTTGCTAATACTTTACTAAGTTGGTCCCCTAGGCTGGTCGGAAAGTCTTGCTCCAAACTTTCACTTTTGTTTTCTTCAAACACTCATGAAATTTTTGTTCATACATAGATGGAACTTCGTCTTTCCAAATTTCTATAGTTGAGAAGTAGTAGAATATTGTACTACATTCTATATCTAGAGAAATTAAACATCCAGAATTCTGGATCGAAAAGTAACTGTTGGTGCAAGACTTTTGGATCAACCTAACAAATCTATTCATTACACTTTAACATCTCTTCCTTTTTCTTTTCGTTCATTTCTCACTTCATGTTGGTGCCCTGAGATGACTCTAGTATAGAAACGGTGCTCTAACAGCTTTCCACATTCCCTTTAAATCCTTATTTATCCACAAATGTTCGCTTACATGGCTTTGTCCGCCCAAAGAGCATTCTACTGAGAACTCTTGGCGCTAGGACATGATCATGGAATCACGAGCCGAGGGCAAATGAGGCAGCACAACACGAGGAGTCGGAATCGCTGATGAATCGCGTAATAACCGACCGATGATCCGCTCTGTTGTCACGGTGACAGCGTTTCGACGACATTAGCAATGTTTCTGAGAACAACGGCGTAGTTCTCTTGCAAATCCTGGACTTTCCAGGGTTCCAAACTGCATTATTCGATTTTTGCCCAAAATTTCGCGCTCTTCCGATCCCATGGAAAATATCTCTCCCCGTATGTGTGTTCTTTTTCGTTGACGCGCGGATTATCTAGCACTGACGTTCCTTTTTCGTGCACGTACTCTGAATGACGACCTTGCCGCCAAAGGCCGAAGTAAAACGCGAACGGACGAAATTGTCGGCGATACTCTGTGATGCGGGTGTGATTATGACGGAATGGCACTTCCGGCCATACGGAACACCTTCGGCGAATCCGTGGATATTCCGCAGTTACGCGAGGTGATGTCTGACGTCGGGTACAATGGGATAATTGTGACTAATACGTCAGTCTCTTCGCATGCAGTTGATAAGCGGCACCTTTGGACTGTAGATAACTTTTCTTAGTAACTTATAAGTGCTTGATAACTGTCCTCTCATCCCTTTTTTTTACAACTAGACGTTGTCGCTATACTATTGGTGGAGTTGTTAGGTAGTGTTCAGCTTTTTGCCTTTGAGTTTACAAGGTTTTTGTAAAAATTCAATTTTTTAAAGTCTGTTTACAGTTCATTTTGTTTTCTGCCTCAGTCTTCCTATGCTACTTTTGATGGTGCACTCGTGGTGTATTAAATAAATAAATAAATAAATAAACTGCCTTCGGAAACTGTGAGATCAGTTTTCTTTCGTTCGCCCTAGAACTACATACTCTTAAGTTTTTCTATCGCTATTTTATTCCTTCAAATTCTTTGCACGTTTCCGAAGCTACTTCCTCTGATATTGGGGTGAGGGTGGGAAAGACGTCAAATGAACTGGTTACTAACCTGGTTTTTGAAACGTTAGAGTAATCAAAGTATTCTTCAGAGTTTTCCACACTTCAACTGATCTAACCCCTTGGAACCGTAGTGAACAGAAATGTTTACAACCCACAGTAACCTACTCATTCATTTCTCTAACGCCCCGCCTTCATCATTCGCCTAAAACTAGGAAAAAATAAACAAAAATATAAGTCAATCAATCTCAGAACCCTGAGACACAGAAATACAAAAAAAGTTGGCTTTGAGAATTGAATGTTGACTCACGGATGACGATTCCGAAGAGGCATGCATAGACCACAGCAACTGCTCCTGTGCTCCATACCATTTTCCCCTCCTCACTGGTTGGATTTTTTTCACCATTTCACAGTTTCACCCTCATTTGCATGCATTTTCCTGAGTATACTCTTATCACCACTAGACTCTATACTCTCTTCTGTTGGCTATCAGTTCATTTCCTCATTTTTTTTTTGCCGAAATTTTACTTTATTACATATTTATGCATGGAAGAAGACTGTTGTGATGCCTAGATTTCCACAAGAAATTAACTTCTGTTGACTTTTACATGTGCGTCTTTTTTCCCACCGATCTTCCGAATGATCATTTTCTGCCCCTTTTCCCTCTTTCCTCCCCTTCAATTTTCCCGAACTTCTTAGCTTGATAATATTATTTTATTCTGATTTGTTTCGATTCATACTTTTTCAACCTATTTGTTTGATCCTTTCTTTTCCAGCAGCCGCTATTCTCTATGCCTCTCTCCTTTTTTCAACTTCATGCGAATAATAGCTCTATTCGAGACATCCACGATGTTTTTCCTGAATTGGCGAGGTGTTGAAGTTCTTCGAGCATATGAAATTCTCATTCCAAGGTCTTTAACCAAAGAACCGCTGCTCCTATATATGTGTTCGTTCCGTCTATATTTCCTTAGCAGACCTTACTTTCCTTCTCGAAACACTGATATCTTTGTCCAGAAGCTCTATTCCAGAATGTCAATCCAGGTAAAAATGGCTTTTAAAGGTAGTCACCAAATGATTTCAAGCCAAGAAAACTTCTGGAACAATTTTGAACTGTCGACACCTAGTCAGCTACAGAAAAATTCTGGTTAAAAGATAGGAAGTTTGCCCGTAGTCTTTTCCCCAGAATTTATCCACAGGCCCTGATTTGGCTTGTTGCGCTAGCCGAAAGCAGGCCTCAGATGACCAAACAATTCCACAGAATTTTTTTCTTGAGAAAAGTCGACCTTTTCCTGCTCTTCAAACAATCCTTCGCACTTTGTTTGTGCGATGGTCAGTGGAAAAAATGCTCCTGCTCAAAAAAGCTCATCTTTGTTTTTGTGAAAATGAAAGAGAACCGCTGTAAAGGGTGGGATATTTGTGCACCTGTAAAATCCTGTAAGTAGTCCTTTAATAAAGGAATTTAAAGGCTGCAAAAGTCCATCGCTTTGTTCATGCGCGTTCGTTTGCAGTGGCGCTCAAGTTCAAACCGGGGAGACGTTCGTTCGCCTCACGAGGAGTCTCGTTCCCTGATGTCCTTTGTTTGGCTTTTGACCGAGACGCGGCGTCGGTAAATATTGCTGTGCGCTATGTATGGCGGGTCACTTCCCCAACCAATCATCAGCGGACATCTTGTCCAGGTTAACTGGTTAAACATCACCTTTATTTGCTCTTCGATTACCGCACATAGCGTTTGTATCGACCGCTGCCGGATTCTGCACTCCTTCCCAGTTCACCTTTAAATCCAGAACGATACGATCCCTTTACTACCATTTCTATCGGAAAAAAACGCTGCAGTAGCGCAAGGATTGAGTCATGGTAGAGTAATTAGGGCGGCTTTTTTTCTGACGGGAATGCTCGTTCTCGGACAGCGCTACGCAACGCGGCTGATTCTATCTATCGACCTTGCACAGACGGTACAGATGGAATCAACGACAATCTCACGCTGGATTCTTCCCACCCCCCCCCCTTCTCGATGCTTCGCTCACTCTCATCGATCGCTCGATCGATAATCGTTGATATTCCTAGAATCACTACCGTTTTATGTCCTCAGCAATGACCGTGTTCATGCTGGATCGTTTGCATTCGCGTAGACACGTCGTCTCATCGTTGTTTGGTGAGATGACGACATTCTGTGGGAGAGATTCTCGTACTGTATCTGGCAGACTTTGCAGTTTGCATGAAAATTGTTCCATACTTACTTTCCGGGAGATTTCAAGTGCCAAAACAATGTTTGTCCCGAAAATTGAATGATGCCAAGTAAATTTCGTAATTCAGCACTCTATTTCTGTTCCCTTCTATTATAGATGGACATATTTGACGAATTTTTTCTTCCGCCCTAAAATGCTTTGTTGTTTTGCTGTCAACTGTTGTTTTGTTGAAAAAAATTTAGTGTGCTCACAGCCATCTAAGATCGCTTCATTTCGAGAAGAAACCGTAAACTTCGCCAGTGCTTGAATGAATAACGAATACTCGAAACATTTATGGGGGTACAACATGCCATCATGCGAAGTTTTGAAATATTTGAAGGCATATTAAGTTCGGTTGCTGAGAAAAAAAACCAAAACATCTGCTCAGAATCTGTCAGTATTCGCTAATTCGAACTTTTTGAATAGTCAAAAATCGAAAATCATGTACTACACTACAAAGCGTCTCTGGACTTTTTTTCTTCTGAACTAGTGGTACTATTTTGTGACTCATTGACTATGGAATTCGAAGCATATTTACTTGTACACCTTAATCCACGAGTCAAAACTTTTGTTATTCCGGAGCTTATTGCAATCTTACAACGATTGCTTTATAAATATTAGAAAGACTAATAGTGCAAAGAAAACTAGTGATAACGAAACTCTCTTTGACAATTTCAAAACTACGTACAACTTGGTTAAAATATAAGACAATGACTCCACCGGTTCATGACTGTAATAACTTTTTGCTGCAGAAAGTTCGAGAGTTCAATTTTCTGCCAAAACTGACAGTCGTTCAATCAATTTTCATGCATTGGTCGTCGCTATAATCCAATCAATGTCAAACATGCAAAAGCAAAAAGTTTGACACATCACTCGCACTAGAATTCCTTGGCAAAATAGCAGTTACATCATTTGTAGGTGAAAAACAGGCAAAACTTTCCGTTGACCGAAAAATGACGTGTTGAAGTTTAAAAAAGAGCGATGACGAAGTTTGTTGGAATGTTATTTTGGGTACATTGTCTGTTAGGCAAAGGGTCCAAGCTATGACTTTACATCTGAATTTTGTAATTTATTTATTTATTTTCATAGTACTCTAAGGTTCACCACAGAGATAATGGGGAAAAAGTGCCAATCAAATTGAAATGGTGGGAGCAAAACAGAAAGCAAGAGGAAAAATAATTAATTCTAACAAACGCCATAACATTTTTGAATAGAAATTTCAAGGCAATTTTGTACCAGGAAATGTGCTAACAAATAGCATAGTAGTAACCTTAACACAATGGTAAGTAGCGATCTGGTAACAGTATTAACTACAGTGACATCACTGAGGTATCGTGAAGGTCTATGTATCCATGAATGAAGTGCAAGAATAACGAATAAATGGAACGCTTACGAGATCTAATTTTTCTTCTTAATGTAGGTCCCAGCTTCTTTTTCTTCCTGTACACAATCCATAATTTATCCACAGGTTACGCTCTGCTCCATACATTCATTACTGACTTCCGCAAATAAGCAACCGGAACCTAAAAGCTGGCCATAGAAACGGTTCGAAACCGCCGACGTTCGCTCATATTTTTCCACTTTACACCTTTTAGCCTAAACTAATTGCCTCCACTTTTGACTACATCCAAAAAGCCGTGTCGCGGCCTTCGCAAAACTGCCCATTCCTGGAACCGGGCACGCTGTTCAGAACGTGCATGCATAGCTAGCGCCTTCTCCTCATCCCTCTCACCACCGACCGACATTGCACGAACCGACCGACCTCAGAACTCGTGCCATTCTTTCTATACGGTCTTGTTCTGCATATTCTCACCGATAGCTTCCACGGATAATGAACTGCTGGCGCATAAAAACAGTGCAAGCGAATATGCCATTTCTGGGATGCTACATTCATCCGGATACATCTCTTACACCCCCTCCCCCTCCATCTGCCAATTTTCCACAAATTGTCCAATTTTCCAAAAAATGATCACTATACGATTATTGTTGTAAAAGTTTAGTAGTGACGAAATGTTGGTCAAATCATATAAGATTTTTTCATTAGGATTACTTATGATTAATGATGATTTGCGCAAAGTTACTAGATCAAATGTTACTACTTTGGGGGAACAGCAGTTTGTGAATAGTACAGCCATGGTCCCTGCTTCCTACACTATTTCAAGACCCATTATGTTTTTTTTTTCGTTTACTGGTAAGCAGCAATTGTAGCGCACCATTTTGGTGCATTGAATAAATAAATGACGTGTTGACGTATTCAGAGACTGGGTGCATCGGATATTACCCAGGGTAAACATGCTCATGCCAGAGTTAAAGGTGCGTGAACTTGTATCGTGCTAGCACGTTTACCCTGGGTTTTGCATCCAGGTACATATTTACCATCTATCTTGCATTTATTCACTCTTCACCTATACGCGACCTTCTTTATATTCGACCCATGGCTATGAGATTACCCATCCTCCCACTGGTGCATCGAATCCCTGATCCTTGAACGACTGTAGTGCCGTTAATAGAGCCCCGTTATGTCCGAGGATGCGCGATTTTCAGTCATATGCCCTCATTGTGCTAATGTTACCGAAACGAGGTCAAAAATACTAGTCTTTTTCGCACAAACTCGTACAGGTTTCGTGGGAAAACGCCTATTAGGCGTCACAAAGTGGCTGTGCACAGCAATCGGCCCGAAATTCCACTCGATTTCTCTTCATCGAATGACTAATTCCGGTGATGCGACGCCATAACAAACCACTAGTGAAAACGTGGTGTGATGTCTCGTTGCGCGTCTTAGCTAGCCACAAGATTATCCAGAGAATGTTCCACGTTTTCTTCAGTTCATTTTTTCGCCAGCTCGTTTTGGTTGGAGTTCCTCTTCGTATTTATAAATGTGTAATGTGGGTGTAACACTACGTTGCAAATTCCTCTGAATTCCACGGCTCATCTTCCTCTTAAGAAGTGGACGTGTTTTTCTTCTGTACGCCATAAAAACTTGCAGAGAATGGCGCGCTAATCTACGAATTCACTGCTGACATACGAGGAATGTTGCAAGGATTGTGGAGGCTTCCGTTTCAAAAAAAAACCGCAACAACGCTGTGTCATATTCGACCTTAAAAAGGTGCTTGGACCTTGAAAACTATTCAATATACCTTTGCCATTGAAATTATCCGTAAAACGCTGCTTAATTGTCTTTTTTTTTTTTTGCAACGATTTTTTTTTCAAAATTAGTTCGATAAGTTACTACAGGAAAAATGAATACATTCTATACAAGCTGTTCTACATCTAAGGTAGTGAGCAAAGACTTCTATTTTTTGGGTACGAAATTCATAGTTGCAGGTGGGTAGGCGGAAGAATAGGTAAACAAATGAGTAAATACTGCAAGCAGAATATTGGAGTCAAAACTAGCATTATCTTGTCTGGGGGTTTTGAGTTCTGATGTTGTTCTAACCCAGATCTGATGGTAGTTCTATCACAATTTGCTTAGTTTTCTTTTTCAAATTTCATCGCTTGGAATATGTTTCTGTTAGTCATACCAGTATAACAGCACACTTTATACGTGTATCAAATAAATAAATAAGTAAAAATAAATGAATATATTCCTGAAAATTGTTCTGAATCTTTGCTCTAGGAAGGTAGCTGGTGTTAGCTATCTGCAAATGGTTACTGTTCTTTTTTTTTGGTACGGTTGGGGGAATCCACACCATGCTTTTTAAGGTAACGTCAATTGTGCTGCAAATTACCGTTCCACCTTTGGGATACAACTTTTTACATAAAATTACAAATTGCTTAGCTACAATAAAAAGGCCTTTTGCACAAATAAACCCCTGACAATGCTCCTGCTTCCAAAGTTAATAACAATGAAAATAAATAACTAATTAAATAAATAAATAAATAAATTTCCGAGAATATCGGGTTCAAAAAAATGGAAACCCAATACCTCTCAACACCAGTTTCTGTCGTCTATTCCAGAGAAAAAATGTTTACATCCTAGGAGTTTTCAGGAATCCCGCGACTTCTTTCAAATTTAGTGCGATAATTTCCTTTGAATTCAGGTGACAAGCGCCAGAAAAGAATTTATTCAATTTTTATCAGTAGCCCATCTACGAAAACTTGACATCCTCTCCTTGACCTCATATGAGGAGGGGTTGAGGGGTTGTTTTAATTCTTTCACCAGCACTGTGAAGTCATGCGGTGTATTTTTGCACAAAATCCAAGTGAATTATTCTTATAAGTGCTCAACGTTGATTCTACAGGAGGACATTTTCAAAAACCCCTTTAGAAAAAACCCCTCCTCCTCTTTATTCTCTTCGTCCATCTCTATGCTCGATTTTGCAGTTTTCTCTTCCAATTTGGAGTTAATCCAAGCTTTTTTTGTTTCTTGTGCCTCCAGCCAAATCCTCCGTCGGTCCACCACCCCCTCCTCTGTTCTCTAATTTGCAGACACCCACCGCCCGAACTCAGTGGGTGGTTATAACTCGGCGGGTGGCTTAGGTGTGCCCAAATTATGTAGATATCGTGCGAACGACGCCCGCCCATCGTTCGCCACCGCCCATTTCGGAACTACCTTTCAATGAAGGTTGTACTAAGCATTTTCTGTATTCTGCTGCCTCTTTGCAATCCAATCCAGAACTATCGTTCTCCAGAAATAGAATGTACTTGGAGGAGATGTATTGTGTTTCCCTGACTAATTCGCGGGACGTCATCGTCTCCTCCTCGCTTACTGTTTCGTTCTTGCATGAATTTCTGTTACGATGCTATTGCCTTGCGTTGTTTGTGTCGTATTCCATGCTATACTGGAATCCATACAATATCATAGTATTTGAGCGTGTTTACCCGTCGATCGATTTCGGTGGGAACAGGTTCGAGCGTCCCGGAGGACCTTGGGAGATTGCTCGCTCCTCAATCATGTCGTTCGTGGTTATGTGTATGTGTGCCTCGATCCACACATGGCATTAAGATGATCCTTGGCGTATACGGTAAGACGACGTCGCTGCTGCAGAATCCTGGAGGCGTTTGTGATTCATCCTGGCGTGAGATATCATCTGATCCGTACGGGAAAGGGCTATTCGTCGCGCACCTGGCCGATGATAAGAATTGCCGATTGGCCTGTTCCACTGCGTTAATTAAGGTGTGCTGCCGAATTTGACGCGAAATTGCGTACAATCGATGGATTCGGTGCGTCTACGCGTAGACGTTTTCGTTGCAACTTTACACCGATTACAGCCTATGGTTTCGATCCTTTGTTGTCCTTGAATGCATGGCACTTTTGCGTTCCGATGAGATGTCAGCTCACCGGGTGATGCTGCTAAAGTTCTCACACTTACTTGTCACTTTACTTTCCAGACTGTCCTCCAGTTTTGTTATTTTTACTGGCAAGTTCAAAAATTACTTCAGTAATATTCTAGGAACATTGCCAACCCCTAGAAATCTTCCAGCTTCACTGGGAAAGCTAGCAGATGCACTGCCTATAACAGCCAATAGTCATGACCTCTTATGATTTGTTAATAACTAGTTACCACCTCATAAGCCACAGTTCTCACTATCACATCTCTCAGAACTCAATTCTCACCAAACATTGCCCCCATTGTTATTTACCAGTTTTAGCTACAAGTTATGCAGTCGTGCTAGAGCTGCTCCCATTCATGAGCCTTCTGTTTAAACTACTGGATTGGATATAATGAAAACCACCACAGACTCAACCAGACTTTTTTCACGCTAAACCGGTTTCCAAAACTAGAACTAGACCGACGTGGGTAAAGAAGCCAAACCTTTACCCTACTAGTCGGTATTTCATTAGGAAAATTACGGTAATTCGTTACGGTAGTTCCTGAGGCAAGACATTATCACCCCATATGGCAATTCTCACCAAGGTGCGGGTGTCTTAGCCTATGGGGTTATCGCACACGACAACTTGTCACAACCATGGCGTCATTTGCCTCATTACCTCCTTCACCTCCGATTGACGGAGGATGAGGTCTTCCAGACCGTTCGTTTTCGAATTTTCACGTCCGGCCTTAAATCGTATCGTTCGCTGGAGCTCGTGTCATTTTTCGCATTCCAAAGCAAAACCAGTTTTAAGTGTGGTCAGCGACTGGGTCACTTCACGTGAATCCATATCTGCCACCATTTTTTCCTATCGCATCGACTATAGTTATAGGATCTGCTGGTCTCTGAAAGAGAGCCCGAGAGGTAGGCGAAAAGCAAATAACCAACTCAGCCTACAGAAAGCTCTGCTTGTCCACTAGCCTTGTGCACTTTTTTCTTTCTTCCCCCCTCATGCACAGCCTCCTCCTCCTCGTTTTCACCTTGCTACCTCAAGGTGACGGATGTGCTGTTGCTGAATGAGTGCTGCAGTGAGGATGGCTATAAAGATGATATCAGAAGTGTCGTCGCAAAACATGTTTCCATTATGAGTCGGTGAGATGAGAAGGCGCTCCATATTTGCATGTCGTTATCCTTAGCATTTCGCGCGACACCCCACATACCGAACCGACCGACCGACAGGCTCACACGCACACGTACACGCACTCCGTCACTCATTCACTCACTCATCAGCACTGCTTCGACCGTTTTCTCCCCACCATCGCCGTTCCGAACAATCAGGTTTCGGGTAATAGCTGGATTAACGACGAACTAACCTCCACCCGCCCCCGCATACCGACCGGCCCCCGTCCGCCCGTGTGAACCTTTGATTAGGTCAAATGCAGTTGTAAAATCGACAAACGAGCATGAGACGTCGGTTTCATAACGACGATATGCGTCTGATCCACGATGTCCTAGGCAGTCATCGAGGTGTTTTCTTGTGCTTCTGTTGCCCTTTCTAGGTCGCCAAATTTTTTTAATCACAGCATTTTTTTTGTTTGAAAGCGCAATGTACGGCGTTTGACGTAGTCGTTTCTCAGTTGTCGCAGTAAAGGCAGGTCTCATTTGATGTGCTGTTAACATTTTTTACAATTTCGTTTTAAAAAATATAGTGTAATAGATGCCATAGTAGGATCCATAGATTTTCCATGGAAGGAGCAGTAGAACTTGGGTTTTCTTTTCTCTCTTGGTTTCTTTTTTTTCTGGACTGCCTTGAAGTGTGCTTACGTGAATAAATAGCCAAACAAGTAAATAAACAATGGAATGAATAGTAGTACTATAGGAGTTGTCATAAATACGGATACATACGTACATAGTTACATGGCTACATATGTAGTAATGCAGTAATTAGAGAGTGCATACATAGATGAATGATTGAATGAAATGCGGATAAGAAGGGAAAACGCAACGAATTAGAAGCGAATATTCGAGGTAGATTCGATTGATAATTTAGGAACCAACTTTCGATCATTCAGAAAATAGATGTGTTAACCTTTTTTGTCTTTCCTGTAGCCCTGCAAATCTCTCTCTTTCTCCCACTTTCTCCCTTTCTTGTTCGAGTTTTTTGTCTCAAATTTTGGATTTATTCGAAATCGGATGTTCGAATTTGAGTATGTCGTTATGCCTACATTGTTCGATCTTTATTGTACCAGATAACTAGAATTTTGGAGTATATGTATGTAGATGTGCAGAAGTAAAAATAACTTCTTTCTATACAATTAATTAGTCAATGTGATAGTCCGACCCAACAATATCCAGAATTCCATGTCCGGAGCATAAATTACTAATAGAACTTGGTAGTAACAATCGCACGTACATATGTCTTACCTCTTTATTCCACTGTTCCTCCTTGGGAACTCTTCAAAAGCACGCTCATTTCACTCTCTTGCTTCCCTCACCTCGGAGCCAAACCCCTTGGCCGCACTAGATGATCCAGAGAAAAATCCCTGTGCCAGTACGATGATCCTTCTCTTTCCTGGAACTCCACTAAGAAAACAGAGGAAAACTCAGACTAATCTTCTACTTTATGCAGTTCCTCTCTTTCTCCTCTTTTTAGTAAAACACTATTATACAACCAGCGAGGTTACGCTGAGGAGGTACGTGCCTGCTTACCTACTCGCGAGCACTTAACAAAGTTTACACACATCCAGAAAACAGTGCTATTGTGGATACTTCTTGCGATTTCCGCTGGACAACATATTTTCGTTTCATACTCCTTTTCCTCTTCATGCCACTTTTTACCTTTTTTTTTTTTGCTCCCAGCTTTTCTTTCTTCGTAGAGCTTGATTTTCACTACTGCTCATTTACTTTATACCAATATTACTTCAGTAATTCGCCAGTTATTCGATAGAGAGAATCAGCGCTGTTGACAAGGAACTTTTTGGGGGCCTATTGTATTTCATGTTTTTGCAGTAGATGTAGAGGTTCTCAATTTCTCGGATATGTATATAGCGCTCTAGGAATCCTCCACTTTGTTTCGCGATTTTTATCCAGCTTTTCGGGGACATTGCGTGACCGGCATTTTCACTTTTTAGCCAGGGGGCCATGTAGGAGTGTTCTCGCTGCTCTTATATTAGCTGGTTGTGTGGCTTTTCTTAACTTCAGATGGATACCTTTCTGCTGTCGCTCGTTTCATGGATTGCGGGTGTTTTCTGGATGTAGCTCACTTGAATTCTTTGACTATTTTCCCTCAAGGAATTAAAGGAAAGATTCTGGATCCTTGATTAGCATTGTCAGTTCCACGCTTCTTTTTATATTTTCAAGTTCTTGCTGGGGTAATCAGCTGTGGAATGCTTCCGACTTTTCGCGTGGATTACAGGAGAACTCATAGCCTTAATCTTTAAAGCACCGCAATTCAGCAACTTAAGACCACTTAGCCCAAATTCCTTGCTTCCTGCCACCCCACTCCAAGCTAACTCGTTTTCTGGACGTTGCTCTCGGCTTCTTTCTACTCTCCACCAACCAATCAAGCAGTAATTTTCCGGATTACCGTATGTTGTGACATGTGTGCTGCTCATCCAGCTCACGTCTGCTTCTCATTTGCGGTCAGGTAGCTCGGATGACCTGCTGGTCGTCTCTGCGTCACCCGTTTGGGTCAATGCCTCCTCCCTCGTCTCTCTTCGGCCACCGCCTCCTTTTGTACTCTGACGCGTGTGCGCTCTGCATGCGCGTCATACCTCCCCTTTACTGGTCGTTGGCAGCTTTTTTTTGTTTACGTATCCGCTTTTTTCATCGGAACCGTTCGTTTTCCGGATTCATTTACTCATTGGTAACCTTTCCAGACTATGGAAACATTGATAATATTACTACTATTCATGGTCGGCTCGGGTTCAGGTAAGCTCCCATCAATGAAATTATTCAGAATTTCAGCAGGTTCATTCTGCCTTTTTTAGCCCAGATGATGCAGCAAATGCTCGGCGCCCAGGTGAAGATCACCGGCATGCCGTTTGCCGTCTCAAACGCCCAGCAACTGAATCAAATAGTCTGGACAATGCTAGGAACGACAACCAAGGAGACCATCTACTGTGTCTCCGAAGCACCAGTCAGTCAGCTGCGATTCGTCTGCATTGACTGCCTGGAGAAGAACATCACCGACATGGCGAATGTCCTGAATTCAGCGCAGGACCACACACGAAGCGCTGGCTTCCCGGTTCGTTTCGAATCCTTTTCATTACCGATTCCCAGCATTTTTTCTCTCAGTACGAAGCCCATATTCTCCCTACACTGTGCTTGCACTTCGTGCCGCTTTTTATGTCAACAAAAATACGATCAGCCGCTGCATGCGCTCGCCAGCAGCGGTCAGTGCCGGCCTTTTGGTTTCCCCTCATATAACCTATGAGTCATATCGCTGGCTTCGGCTGGTGCTTTGAAAAATCGTTCCAATTTCACGTACCAGTACGATAGCAATGCGGTCAATTTGACCCGTTTGAAGTGGCTACAGCTGTGAGGTTACAACAAGGCATTACTCACTAGAAAAAATCGCCCCTCATGCTTGACTGAGTGCAAATTCAAGGTCGTAACGGAACCGTCGTTCTTCCCCCTCTTCCATTTCCTCATGAACCAAAACCTCATTCATCATACACACAGGTGAACGTCGCCAAACCTTTATTGCAACAATTATGAGCAACTAATGTGACCCAATTTTGGTAATTATGAGGAATGTCGATGAGGTGAGGTGAGGTAGGCGGGCCCGGGGCGCGGCGCTCATTGTGCTACCTGATCGTTCTGCCCAAAATAAGCTCCATCGTAGCGGTCAAGGCTGAGCGTCCATCCGGGATTCGAAAGGCGTGGGCCGCTAACCGCCTGTAAGGCACCGCGATGGGTCCGTGGATTAGCAGCCGTTGACCGATCGCGTCGTGGATCAGTCGGCGTGGATCCAAGGGCGTCAAAGCGTATTATTTTTGAGCGATGAATAGAGATGAATGAGTGAAAGCGGGGTTGTGATGCGAAACAGGAAAAACTGGGATACTTGTCTTCAACTGTACTTCTCCAGATCCTGTAAAATTAGCCAGAATGATACTGTCACGAGATCTGATCCGAATGTTTGGCGATTTGCTAGAAAACTACTCGAGTAGCAAGATTTTGTTGACGTTTTCCTGAGTCAAACGCAATATTTTGAAAATTGAAATAATTTCCATGATGGCTTGTCGGCGAAGCTGGAAATTGGCGTCGTTTTAGTGAAGGAGACCTCCGACAATCTTCATATTGTGTTACTTCCGGATACATCTTCACTGGAGAGATTTTTCTCAGTTTTATGGCATGGTTTTGGCAGAATTAGTCATAGATATAAATATTTATATACCATCATCCATCATTCCCTAGTTATCCTCGTTTTTCCCAGAGTTACGCTGCAAGAATTCTGCGAAATTAGTGGAACAACGTGGACGAGATCCAATGCGCGGTTTTGCGCACAGATATGTTCTAATACATTTTTTTAAACCAAACTGAAAGCCGGTAACTCTGCAGTTTTTTGATTACTATGAGTTAAATTAGTTATGCCATTCTTGCAAAGTAATTAGACATGTGTTTTTTTTTCTTCTCGTTTCTGGAAAAGATGCTCTTTTAGTTGTTATTTTTGCTCATTTTTGAAGAAGCTAGTCTATTCTAATTAAGAGAGGGTAGCGCCTTTTCTATGTACATTTCAAGGAATTCCGGGGAATCCAGACTTTGGTATCTTGACGATTTTTCCACTAATCTTACGTTACCTGAAACTCTGGAAGCTTCTAGATTTTGGTGTCCTGAAGTTTCTTCTCTATGAACGCTGTTTCTTTGAGATTTACCTACTTCAGTGTAACTCAATCTTCAGCAGAATTATTCCTATGTCATAGGCAGCTTTTCAAGGAAACTCAAACAAAGTTTCCCTCTGTTCTCGCCCAACCATTTGACTTAAGTGCCATGAGAACGTTCGCCCTACCGCTGAGCAATCGTTGTTGGCCAAAATAAATAATAGTCGCCGTTCGTATTGTTGGTGCGTCCGGGCGTAGCAGTGCCCCGAACCTGGGAATGTGAGCCATCGCGCAAATACAAGCCGGCACTTAACGCTTACCAGTTGTTCCGGAGAGCCAGAAGTACTCATATTCGCTCTGAACCACACACACTTCCCACGATTGATGCATAGGGCGTTTTATATTCCACGACTCATGTCCTCATGGGATCGCGAAAACGTTCACTATGCAAATCACTTCGTGCGGCTGTCGTGAACACTGGCAAAGGCAGTTATGAATAGGGCAATATGTTCGAGTGGTTTTCGCACGCGCTCTTTTTGCGTGCTTTTTGCGTCGTTCCACACAGATGCACGCGCCGTTCTTGCACTTTTTTCGCGTTATCTCCCCTTTTCCAGACTGTTGCTTTGAGCAATGTCGCGGTCAACACTAATTGGACTGGAGCGACAATTATGTGCCAGGCGGCTCTCAACGGAGGTCTGTGCTTTTTTACCTTTCCTGAAATCCAGAAAAAAGTACAGTTAGCGGTTTAGGCACTGTCGATTCACAACCGGCTACCGTAGATGTGCGATATCTACGACAACCTCACGTAGTTGACGCAAGTGGCCAAGGCCCTGTGTTAATTGCCAGTCAAGGCTACCGGTAAGCGCTAAGTGCAGAGTAGTTGGCGTTGTCTCCCGGGTTCTGACGTCATCCTACAGATTCTACGTGGAATGTGCTCGTGGAGCTGATGGACTGTGTCAACAAAGCGGTCGTCGGAAGACACTTCGATGCGCCGTTCAAGCTCATCCACCTGCCACTGTATTCCGGTGGTTGAAAAATGGAGTGGTGACGAGGTGAGAGCGAGGAAATTTTGAGGAATTATGGGTTATTCGAAAAAAAATCTTTGGAACGATTCAGCGCTATCAATGCAAAGAACTCTTGGCTCACGAAGGCCTATGAAATTACGTAGTTTCACGCGCCATTGACATTCCTATAGACGTTTGGTGATGACATTGCCAAGTGACACTGTCGAACGTTTTCAGGTAAAAAGAGAACAGTCTAATAGTCTGAATTTCATCCGGGAAGGAACTGTTAACCACTTAAAATCTTTTCTGGATACCGTAGCAGGATTCATGAGCGTTTCCGGAGAAGTAGTGATTTGCCAGCACTTCCAAAACGGACGAGTTCTTCTTGTTAAATCTGATACGTTGTCAGAACGACTTATTCCAGTCAATGATAACAAGTAATAGTAAAGTTAGAAAGATATGTTACATTTTGCTGACAAAACTCGTCCACTCTGGATGAACCGGAAGCTTAGGATCCCTCTATAATCGTCTATGGGGAGCCATGACTGTCCTCCAAATTTCTAGGAAAATACTTCTAATTTTTTTTGCCATTTTCCGTATTTTCGTTAGCATTTTCTGGATTTCTCCTTGGTGACGATTGCTGAAATTCATCAAAGGTTTTTGTGTTTTTTTTCAAAGATATAAAAAGATGTGCTGTTTTTTTTTTCCTCTGACATGTCTCTATGGCACTCCAGCAGAGAAATTTTATATTTATCCAAACTCCTCTTTTGTGTAAGCTATTCTCTACTATTTCTAGTCCTCAGAAAGCCCCGATGCTGCTTCTTCAAAGCGTTTTTTGAAGAAACATCAAATTTCTTGGAAATACAGGATTTATAAAGAACCCACTCCAAGCGGGCAAACGCTTTCATTGAAAATCTCAAGTGCCCATTCAATTGTTCGTTCGTTTTTGCAAGAAATACTAGAAATAAGCTAATTCGAGATTTCTGTAAGAAATAGCGCCGCAACAGAAAAAGCGCGTAGGAAAAAGTAAGTAGCTTCAATAGAATCCTGAGTGAATTCCTTTCTAGGAACTTATCTTTTTGTAGTGAAACAGGGGTGAGGGACACCAATTCAGATATTTTAAGAATGAGGAGCTTAACTGTGATCTTTCTATTCTCCTGGATAATTAAATCCATATTCAGCGGAAACGGTGCCGAAATCACCATCGGAACGGAGATGATCGGTCAAAGCATCCAGTGCCAGGCGAACAACGGCCTCTACTCGGACACCGAAATGGCGACCAGTCAAGCTGTCCAGATTGACCCCTACTGTAATCCTAAGCCTCGTTATTCCGTTGCTCCTAATCTCAGCGAGATACGTCAATTTTACAGCGTCCGCACGCCTAGTCCAGGATAACTTCGCCACTCTTCAATCGGCGGCGCCGTTCCAGGCTGGTAATCGTCTGGAAATGAACCAGCAGATAAACCTCGGCTGTCAAGTCGAAGGCAATCCACGTCCAGTGGTATTCTGGAAATTGAGAAAATCGAATGGACAGGTGTGTGTGTGCTGGCTTTGGAGGGCCTTTGTGTGAAGAGGGGCCTATGGTTCCGTACTCCAAGGTGCTTCGCCTTCAATTCACCACCCACGTCGAGATTATTATAGGTTGTTGACGCTCCTTGTGCTCAAGGATTCGACGGACAATACCAGGAGGTCAACGAATCGCCGCGTGATCGACCGATCCCACCGAATGTTGTGGTATGCTAATTTTTGATTTACGTCTGCTCCCGTATGCATCCGTGATATTCCCGAGGATTTGTGCCAATATTTACGAGCCTTAAATCATAACCTTCGCATGTTTAGCGCCTTAACGCCATCTGCTCGTTCCGCGTTTCAAACTACTCACTCTCGGGACAATATTGGTGCTCTGCCTGCTCTTATGTTAGTCAGGGAGCTCCAGAATGCTCACCAGCGCTGGAGACGCCTGGAACCAGCACGCTCAGCATCCAGGTAACTGGACCACCCATGCAGTCCGATTCTGCGCCAACTATTGAGCAGGTACGGCAGCACTTCGTTATAATGTTCCTTGTGATTTTCAACTTGTATTATTCTTTTAAAAAAAGCTTCTATTCAGTCTCCTACCAGTAGCAATGCAGTAGTTACTGTTCATTACTGCGCTGAGCCAATGCCCAGACCACCCCGAGAAGTGATCTTCAGCATCGATAAAAATGATCTACAGGTTGGCAGAAGATGGATTTTCCTATTTTAGCATAATTTTCAAAAAAACACTGCTACTTGATACATCGTTGAAATTTCTTGCATATTTAAGCTGTTAAAACATTAAAAACGTTTTTTTATATACTCAATGGTTTTTTTATTTGTCTATTTCTTCTTCTTTTATTTATTTTTATTCATGAACTTTAACTAATTTCTTTGTACTCGGAAGTGAAAAAGAACATATATTACCGTGAAAAACGGCTTAGAGGTTTATTTTTTCCTAATTTCTCAGCACAAACCAATTTAGTTTGATTTTTTTTGAAGTGTCTTTTGTTTTAATGCATGATTTTACACACATCATTGAATTTTCTTGTTTCTCAGTTTTTTCATCAGAATATTTTGTTCCAGGAGATCGATATGACGAATAGTTTCTCCATATTTAATCTTTAGGATTCATTTAGGATTTAGGATTATTTTAGGATCATTTAGGATTCCTACTAATACTGCACTATAAAGTAACAATCTTTAGAAGTTTTATAGTACCTTTTTATAGATTGGGCAATCCTGGGAGAACTTCCGTTTCGAAAGCACCACTCAGAACAACACTGTACCAAACTGTTACCTTGCAAGATTGAATATTTCTCCAGTTAGAGAGGAAGATCAATATCGAGTTATTGAGTTACGGTTACAGAACCAGTATGGCAGTAAGCAGTAAGTTTATTCTGACTCTCTAGACGTAGTTTTTCTGCAAAACTATATTATACTTGTTATTCTAGGATCCCTGTTTCTTTGGAAGCCCTACTGGGCGGAGGTGCCGCTAGTGGCGCACGCATTTCTGGATGGTGGATCGCCTTCTTCGTCTTGATAGCTCTATGTTTGGCGTTGATTTGTTGCGTGGCGTTCTGTGTCAGACGAGGCGTGCTGTGCTTTAACAGTAAGTAGCTCGTCATTACTGATTGAGGCACTGGAAGTTCGTCGTAAAATTTGGTTATGAATATTTCAGGAGTCAAGGAGCAGTCTGACTACAATGAGCCGAAGGCGAAAGCAAAGTAGGTGCAAATTTCGATATGTTTGGAGATTCTGGATGGTCCGGTATGGCTGGATTTGGCAATTGAAATTCATGGTGGAAATATTTGTTTAAAGTAAATTTTCAACTGAATCTGGACAAAATTGCCGAAGTTTTCCTGGATTTTATTGCACGAGCAAACTGATGTGGCAGAATCAGCCACGCACAATGAAATGTATGACGAGAGAGCTTGTGAGAAAGTGAGCTTGTGAGTCAGAAAAACTGAGCTCTGATTGGTCGGCTGGTCCTGAGTGACAAGATAAGCTCTAATTGATTGGAATAGCGTGTGAGTGGGATGTCTCTGCGTAATCCTACTATTTTGAATGAATAAGTTCCTTATGTCTCAAAACTAGGGGTCTCTCTGCGCGTCGACCCTAGGCACATTGTCGATACGCAGCGCCGCATGGAGTTCTTAAGCGGCTCTTAGCATAAAACTCAAAATCTGTGAGCTTTTCTTGTTGGTAAGTTTCAAAGACCAAATCTAGCCATACTAGACATACAGAATCCATACTTTGTGGACAACTGATAAAAAACCACATCTGAAGCAACTGACCTACCTCTTTTCAGCCTAAACGTCCGAGAAAACTTCTATGACGCTGACGCTCCACGACTGTACACGCCACAATCTGTCGAGGTATGCGAACCAGCCATGGGCGTCTATCTGAGCCGTGAAGCTGTCGTCTGAGACAACCAACGACCTCATCTAGAACTTTTTATAGCTCTATATTTTCCACTCCCCCAGTAACGCCTTCCTCCTTGCCATCTGAACCAATCTCAACCTCCCATATAACCTATGAGTCATATCGCT
>JARK01001565.1:69343-147652 GCA_000688135.1 Ancylostoma ceylanicum
CTCTCCTTATTCACATGTGATTGTCTTCACTGAAGCAGGCCACGCTCGTACTTTTCTCGCTGTCGTCCGCTGCTCACACAAGAACTAGCATGAACGTTTGTGGAAGTAGAAGCTCAAACCTCTTCAGTTGCCCACTAATCACCTCAGCCTCTTCTCTCACTCAATTTATCCTTCACACGACGAGCTTGAGGCGACTGAAGTACGAGTGCGACGTGCACCTACCGCAATCGTCGTCGGCTACTCTACATCTGCGTTTATCCGTACACGTTTACTCACACAGACAAAACCGCAGACCGTTCACCTGTGATCTCGTCGTTTTAGAATAGCCCGTACGACCTAGCCGTGCAAGCCGCCTACTGCGACTCCCGCATGTCATCTGTATAATGTGAGCCTTGGTTTGCCTCTCTACTATCTATCTCTCTCACCTTTCACATTCTAACAACGTCACGATGCCGTTTCTGTGCAGCCGGTGCTCCTCAGCCTGTCATTGGCTGGCGGTCTGACCAATCACGAGCGAGCAGACTTTCGTAAACGGCATCGTGGCACCTAAATGTGGATGTAGTCGAGCTTTTCATGTTGCTTTGTGTTTAGAAGGCAGGCAGCTACCGCGAAGGTGTCAACTTTGCTGAACTGCATCTGACGGGTCAACCAGTGACGTCCCAACCAACGTTGCCACCTCCTCGTCCGCTCCTACCGCAAACATACGCGTCGTCCGTTCAGTCCGTAGTCTGACAGTCATTGTGTTTTAGAGATTTTCGCAATTTCTCCTAGCGAGTCCCGTCCGAGTCCGCGTGGATTTCGTTATCGCAGCACTGCCAGGCGCTTTGCGTGTCTAACGCGCGCCACTAGCAAATTTTCACGGGTTTCATTGTGATTGGTGCGAGGGGGCGGGTGATCTCATCGCTCATTGGCTGGCCAATTCTTTCTAGCTCTCATTCACTTCTGCACTATCCAAGCTTCACGCAAGGATAAGCAGAGAAGTAACCGAATTTTCCGGCCACAGCTGAGAGATCCGACCATCCGCCACCGCACGCCAAACACAGAAAACCCTCTTTCTTGTGAAAACCATGACCCACAGTGCCTTCAATCACTCGTAGGCTATCAAGTTTTCCATTCAGGACCGTGTTTATATCCGTTATTGCTTGTAATTTTTCACTAGGAAGATTTGTTGCCGTCGTCAATGTGCTGTATTTCATTATTATTTTCTCTCAGAATGCGATAATGAGTCGTGTCATACGCAGGCGTACGAAGGCTTGATCTCGAGTGTAGATAGTAGAATGAAGCTACGCCTTGTGTATGCTTCCTCTAATCCTCATTACAAGATCACAACCACACGTACACATAATCCAAGCACACACATACACACATACACACACGCATCCGCAACGATATCCGCCCCTAAACTGCTGCTATCACATTCGGGTTAAGGTGACCAAAATCGCCGCCGTGCATTCATTCTCCGTTGTGCTGATATGATTTCTGATTTTTTTTTCTTGGATTTGCTTGCATTTTTCTCTTGTTTATCCAGCGTTTGTGAAATTTCTATTTTTTTTTTCTTTTTACCTATCATCATTTCGATGCTCCACACGAGGTGCCTCGTTGAATCTTGTAAAGTACATTGCTCTTCATTATAGGAGTATTTTTTTAATTCCTCATTTCTTATGAGGTTTGTCATTGAACCAAGTTCGTCTCAGTTTGTTTTGCCGTTGTATTGCATTTGCATTCGTCTCAAACCGTAGAGAACTGAATAAATATTTATTAAATGGAGCGTATTTACCGTAGTTCCTCAATTACTCAATTGATGAGGAGTGCTTAGTTATTACCACTACAATATCATATTATGATACTCTCGCGACGTAGTTAATTAATCAGTTTAGTAAGTCACATGCCTAGAAATTCCAAATTGGACACGTTCCAGCACTACTTCTCCCACCTTTAATTCTCAAAACTCACCTAAACTGAGTAAATTGCTGGATTCTTCTCCAGAAAATTAGGTTGACATGTTCTTTTTATTTGTGCTAACTCCCTTATACATATAAGGCTCAATCCAGGCTCCATCCTAATGTTTCCCAGAGTTCCGTGAATGATTCGGAGGTTTCTATGGTCCCCGCAAAAACCACTCGGATGTGTTCACTTATAGGCAATTTATACTGGGTGCGTGCGTCATTCGCGCGTGAGACGCACGCGTCCACACCTCTAGGGTTTTCAATGAAAACTGGTCAGCATGGCATGTACTCACATCCTTGATGAAAAGAACACGAGGCCGCAAACACGTGCGTCTGAGCTGCGTGAGCGATGCGATTGGTCCTACCCTTCATCACATAGACGCACACGCGCCAAACGTACGCATCTAGTATAAATTGCCCTTTTCTGTTTTCACTCTATGTACGTTGTAAAGCGCGTAAGCTGAAATGAAATTCGAGTCATAATTTAAATCTCAGTTCTAGATCTTACCGGATGGAAATTTCTGGATAAACGTCCATTAACTCGACAAAAAATAACAGTCAAGAAAGTCTCAGCCATTTCAATATTCCGCAGAAAGGTTCCCTGGAAATGACACTGTAACAGTAAAAGGGAATAAATATTTATTACACGAAGCAGTCGATTGTGGTATACTGAGCAAAGGATGAAATCATAAATGGTGCTGGGTTAAAGAAAATATGAAATTATCGTGTAAATCTAGACATAAGCCAAGTCGTTTTCGTAAATCGCAACCTCCTTTGGTTTCTTCATCTGATGAGCACAACGGTGCATCACTGTAAGAGAGAATTCTGATGAAAGAAAGCTGGGAAAGAAGACAGCAGTTTGACCGATACTTATGATATACTTTGAAAATTATCTTGAAAAATTTGCATATCCTCTAAGGTCCCATCCGGCAATATTGTGTACAATTCTGATTAGAATCGAATGTGTTGCTGCTGTGCAGACATAGCCATTTGTATGTATATGGACTAACATTCTCCGCATTCCAGGTAGATGTAGTGATTATTCTGCACCAGTTGTCGCTCAGGAAAATCATCAGAAGGAACAGTTCCTAGTTAGACTTGGGAGAGGTTAGCTTCCGCTAATGGGATAACTAAGCTTTCGAGGATGGCTACTTCAAGGCGAAGGCTTTCTGCAATACCCGGATCTAATTCAAAAATACGATGAACCTCGCTTCATTCGGCAGATAAAACAATAGGACGAAGCATAGGTTTTGACGGAGAAATGATTGAGCATTCGTTGCACAGTAACGTATGGCCCACCCTGTACTTATAAAAAGAGCGAGACCTATATAAAAGCGAAAGCATTGAAATAAGCGCTGATGATTGTAGGATGGCTGACTAAACTCTGGTTCCTAGACTGTTATTCTTTGACTGTAAGTGATACAGTGCACGATTACGTCACTATGCATGCCTTAGCAGCTATTGTCTTCTTTTTTTGGAAGACAAATTATTCAGGTCCTGAGCAGTGCAACAGTGCAATTGTTCTGCGATGACTGCATGACCACTGCAGTTGGCTGACCAGTTCACGGCGAAAAAAGGTTCCTTTATGGCTCAGTGACTCAAGCACCAGATGCTGCGTGGATCACGAAGACTATCCAGGGTAAACATGTCAGCGCCATACGAATTTATCCATCGTTAGCACAGGCGTCAAAGCAGGTACCCTGGGTAATCTCAATGTTGCATCCAGGCCCTACTATGTTCACTCATGAGTCGTTAACCGTGGAAACCAACGATGAACGTGATTGGTTAACTTGCAGAGTATCTAAGGCTAAGGGAAGCAGGACGTGTAAACTGGCTGGCTCATCTAGTTACGCTTGGTTATGTGTGATTTCCAGCCCTGGTAGTTTATCTGATATTAGCCCGTTGGAGGTCCACGGTTCAAGGTTTTGCCCAGTCTTGTCTTGTTTGGGTCTCACTATCCGGGGGATCCAGAGTTGACCTTTTGAGAAAAATCAAGACGAATTTTGACAAAGAAAAAGAGTAGTGTAATGAGTTGCTGAGGGGTGAAAGAAATTTGCACCCAGAAACACCATCTGAAGAATCATGAGACCATGGAAAAAAAACCATAGAAAGCGTCGAACCTTTGTGATTAAGGGTGTAACGCAAAAATTTGTTACACTATGCATGCAGTTTTATAATAGTCCACCGTTCCTTTGAAGCTCAGGATGCATGTCAAAATGGTTCTTCTACAGGGATACAAATGGGGGCATCTCAACAACGCTGATGGGCTAATAGTAGGAAGAAATCCACAAATTGGTTCCTTGGAAAGCTTTCCACCCTCTGCAGTTTCGCACTACTTTTTTAACCTCATCTAAGGTAGTTCACAACCAAGAGCTACTAGACAATGGTACAACTGAATTCCCCGGATAACACCACTATTGATTTTGAAAATTTAGTAGCAGCTACTATACGGTGTAAAATCTTACTTGCACATTGTTCCTCAGTAAAGTTCATTACTGGGATTCGGTAGACGGGCCTGAAGCATCTGAAAACCGGCGAAGATAAACAAAGAGGAAAGAAGAGCAGAACAAAAAGAAATAAATATGTACCAGGCTGTCAAACAAGTTCATGCCATTTTTCTCGAATTCTAAAGGTTTTAGAAGAGGCAATGAGAACAGAGGAAATGGTTGGCGGATGGCTGTAGCAATCCGTCCGCTGCAAACAGGCCCCGCCCCTTGCAGTTAGGCCCCGCCTACTCTTTTTCAGTTTCTTTGGCGACCTGGTACATGTATTAACATGAAGAGGTACTATAACTTACCGTTTAAGAATTATTGCTGCTAAAATGATGAAACAAAGTGCGTAAATGTAGAGTCCCACCTGAAAAAAAACCAATGTATTGCGCTGTCACATCCTTTACTGTGGATTACTGACCTATTCTAAACTAGTAACTATTAAAACAAAAAAAAATCACTAACATGGCGCGCAGTGTGGCAGACGGTGGCGTAGTTAGAGGACGACGAGTAGTCATCTTCTTCTTCACCTTCCTCTGCACTGGTCCTCCTTGTAAAAACAATTTTGGAAATTTGCAAGAGAATTTGCTACTTAGAGTATTGGAAGAGTAAATACTGCAGAATCTCACAGAATGACTTACGCCTTCTTCCTTTCTGCAATAGCGACAATGTTGATGCGGCTGCCGGAGATGTCGAGTAGCTCATCTGCTTCCCCCTAGGATAAAGTTATCCATAAAATCTGGTGGTTAATGCAGCAGAACTCGCTGAGCCATACATTGTAAGGAAATGAACGCTTTGCTTACGACTATTTATAAGATCAATGAGTTTATCACGTCATTGATTAAGGATTTGAGCGTGAAAATGTTTATCTAGGAATGTCAAAGAATACTACAGTGGAAGCGAGAAAACTCACAACGGAGTCGCTTTCCTCGTCGATTTTCGCTTCGTTTACGCTGACAGGCTGAACACCGTCTTCCTCTAGCTCTTTTTCAATTTGCTAAATAAGGGTAAATCAAGAAGGTAAAGCAGTAAGTAGACAATCCTGGACTTCTCATAAAAAATAGTTCTGAAACTCGCACTTTTGCTGGAGATATCCTATCAGAAACACAGTTTTGAAAACTCACCTCCTCATTGAGGGCGGGCTCCTTGTTTCTCAGAAATTCACCACCAGAGATCGGAGCGAAATCGCGCTTCTGAACATTGGAAAAGGATCATTTCTCTATTACTCCAGCAATACAACGATATGACTCTAGTAAGGAATACACTTAAAAACTTCACTTTGTTATAAATAAGAGGAAGTTTAGGCCACTTTCAAAACAGACCAATTTCGTGAAATTCCAATTTCTTGTGGATAATCAACAAATGAGTAACTGCCTTGTTACTTGGGATTTGAAAAAAAAACCAAAGCATGTAATCACTGTTGGGATTTACAAAACTCCCAAGCGTTCCACAGAACAGTAATGGTGGCCGCTAGCAAAGAGAGGATAGAGGAGGAAAATGTGAGGTCTTCGAAAAAAAAGAGGCCGGGCAGCCAGCTGCAATTTGAAAAAAAAAACTTGGAAACCGATTCTCAATCTGTTTGAGTCTAAATTTTCGAAAAGAAATGTTTAGATAGGAGCTCGTACAGTCGTCAATTGCAGTCACTCCGGTCCAGTCCTCCCTATTTTTTCTCTAAAATAAGGTACACAAATATTCCATGATTCCTCATCATTCCACGCTCTCTAATGTCCAGAAATACATATATGTATATTATACCTTCGGCTTTTCTTCTTCAGCATCGTAGGCGTCATCAAAGAGTTTCAAACGCTGCACTTGATAACTGTCCACAATTTCCTTAACAGAAAAATTGGATTTTTCTTTGGGAATACAAAAAGCTAGGAAATCGGAAAATATCTACTACAGTGCGTTTCATAATTATAAGATCACCCTCGAATTTTGGGTTTTCTAGGGAAGCAGCAGTCGGGGGGATTTCTTGCTATTTTTGATAGATTCCCCACTATGAAAAAATATTGTAGCCAAAATTTCGTTTCAATACCTTTTACCCTAATGGTTTTACAAATATTTCTTACTTTTCATACCGTTTCATAATTATAAGATCACTTCAAGAAATTAAGCAATTTGGTCAAAATGAAGACTGATTCTGTACACCTACGTGACCGAAAGGGTGAGTACGCGGTAAAGATGCAGGTTTAACAACGCTCCTTGGTCGTCTGTCTTCTTCTGACGAAGAAGGTCAGATCAAAGCTCTCTAAAATGATACCCTCAGTATCCCATCCATTGCTACGCAGATCTAAGGTTTGTTTTGTGTGTGGACAAGGCTGTATGTCACTCTCCGGTGCCTCCGAATCTGTTGCGAGCTTTGCACGCCTTTGCGCGGCCTCTGCTCGTAAGGAACGTCGAATTCTCAGACCTGCTTCGTGCAGTACCTTGCCTAAGAAATGGATTCTGTCACATTTGGAGATCCAAAATGCCAAGCCAGCTGTCCGGAGAGGCATGAGGAGCCGTAGAAACATTGCTACAGAAGCAGTGAAGAGTTCTCCGAAGCATATCTACCCGCTTATGGTGTCGTGATTGAATTTCACAGTGAGGAACCTGGCGGAAGTTTGATCAAAGTTGACGACATTGCTTTTTGACGGACTGTGTCATGAAGTGCTTATTCAGACGGTGTTTTCGGTTGAATACAAATCCAATTTAGATGGTTATGCAAGGTTTAAGTGCCCCTGGCAAAATCTAAGTAAGTATCTTGCCAACTTCATTTCAAGCAATTATGGCGGTGAGGTGTCATGGTCGCTAAAGACATTCTGCCACACCTGCAGGCGAGAAGAGGCTTTTATGGCATGCAGGATGAACTCGACAGAACTCCAGATGATGCCAGAAGCACGTCTGCGGCCATTCCTGAATGAAGGGCATCGACAAAGCAACATTCTGTAGCAGGACGTCGGTGCGACCCACTTGACCCACTGAAAAATGGAGCAGTTTAGGTCGCGTAAGAGCGAAGTCCTGTCTTGTCCAGCATGTATTTCTGACCTAAACCTAATTTGCAACCTCTAAAACACTTTTCCAGGTGGATTGACGCGAAAAACCTCTGTTCAGAGCAGTCGATTATTTGAAGCGAGCACTCCTGCATGCTTGAAATGTTACTGACCCAATAACGTAAAGAAATTTTATTTCCAGTATGCCTCGACCACATGTCGAGATCGCTAACAAACGTGGAGAAACTGTCTATTATTACTTCCCCATGATTTCCATTTTTTCATCCAAAAATTGTTCAATTTCATGGAGTGATCTTATAATTATGAAACGGTATGAAAAGTAGGAAATATTTGTAAAACCATTAGGGTAAAAGGTCTTGAAACGAAATTTTGGCTACAATGTTTTTTCGAAGTGGGAAATCTATCAAAAATAGCAAGAAATTCCACTGATTGTTGCTTCTCCTGAAAAGTCAAAACTAGGGGGTGATCTTATAATTATGAAACGCACTGTATATTATCATACAAGACGCGGTTTTTCCAAGCTAAAAAAGTTGCTTTGGATAGTGTAAAATTTTCCGAACACAATCCTACGCACAAGTAGTCATTTCGTTTTGACAAATAAATACGTACATATATAGAAGACTTGAGCCAAACATGTGAAAAGTTAAAACGAAAAAACTCGAGGTAAAGAAAGTAAGAAGAAATAAAGTAAAGCAGTAAACATGAAGTCAGTGGAGAGGCAGGCAAACCTCTGCAGGAAAGAATTCCTGAATAATAAAGAAGATGGCCTACAGCAGAGGTCAAAATAGGAAAAAACAGTCGAAAAAGTAGATTGAAAGTAGGATGCCCACGATCATGTTTTAATTATGTTGCTTCTTCCCAGCTCTCTCTCTGTATCACTTCGTTTCGTCCTATCGAATCACGGAAGCCTGAGGTGTAGAGCAAACCGAGGGTAACGGTCCAAAATAAGCTGGGAGAGAGGTAAAAGAAAGAGAAGAGAGAAAACAGGAATCCTGGCATACTTCAAAAGCGTATTTAGTCGTTGAAAACATAGCAGAGGAGACTGAACTACATGTAAATTTTGCTGTGGTGGAAGAAGAGGGCAGCTGACTCAAGAACAATTATGTACATACATATTGGCAAATTTTCACCAACGAAAATATCAATGTTTCTCCGAAAGTGATGAAAATACAGAGGAAAACGGGGGAAGGAAAGGAAGTAAAATTCAGGAGGACTTGACCATTAAAATGTCTAGGATAGCTGTCCTGGTACAACATATGCTATCCTCTTTTCAGTTAAATTTCCAGGAATAACGTAGAAAAAGCAGCACTTCTTAGCTAATCACGCCAGTAACTCCTCCTTCGGTGAGGAGTTACACGATGTGCTGGACAAATTAAAAATGCTTTTGAAAATATACTTTATACTTCTGTAAAATCATTAAGTAGATTATTACTACATCATTTGTACCTCCTCCCAAAGGATCGCATTGTAAAACCATCACAATTTAATAAATAAATAAATCTGTAGAAGCTTCCTGTTGTTTATTACGACCCCATCGAATTTTTTCGAAAATAAGCTATCAACGGTGCGAAAGAAAAATGCACACGTTCTTCCCATAACACTTATCAGGTGATGGCGGCGACTTTCTGACTCAGAAGTTCATCACATGATGCTTACTGACAGGTCGGCATGCGTTGTAAGCAAGATCAGATAGGTAAATTCGGAACACCTACCTTGCCTTGAAGCTCCTCCTCAGATGCCGGCATTTCGTCGTGGTTCAACGTGCCAAGGATTTCATCGTCGTAGTACTGAAGATCAGGATTTGAGTAGACATTTTCGTGGAAATGAACTGTTAATGAGATCCAAAAATATCAGGTACCTACAACAGAAAAGTGAAAGGACCATTCGTGGATGGATAGGGTCAAAAGAGATCAATATATCATGGATTATTATCATGACCATCTGCGGCGATAGCCATGAAAAAAGTGATAAGTTACGCACGAATGCAAGAACATTGTCTCCTCAAAACTCCTAAGAAGTTTTGACAGATCGAAGACACTAGCCAGAAGCTGGACTTTCGCTCATACCTGTAAGCAACCTAGGTAACTACACTGACAGTGCTCTGGAAACACCATTCAGCTGGAACTCGAGTAATTTAAGCTAAACTCATGCCCTCGGTCCGAAGTGTTACCCAATCGAACTACGTAAAAAGCCCTACTCTAACATTACATATTGGTGTAGAGTTAGAGTGAAAACCCTCCAAAACAATCCCGAGAACCTAAGAACACGCCGGATTCTGGTCACGGTATGTACTTTCCTACACAAAAAAAAAGAACCAGGGAATTCTCAGGGAAATTCTATTAAACGCTCTTCAACATCTTGTATTGAAAAAAGCTGTGCAGTTTTTCAGGGGATTTGCAATTTTATCACCCAAGGAAGTTACTCTAGTACATAATTTTTACTCCAGGGGAGAGCTGGAAGGATTGAAAAGTCATGAAAAAAAGATGTAATATTAAGTTAATATGCTGACTTGTAGGCTGATAGGCTGATATGTCTAGCAATCACCTCCTTGTAAACGATAGAAAAATGAAGGAAATGGCTAGTTGCGCACTTCTGAGCTAAGGATCGCGGCAGAGTCACTCTGTCTCTGGATAATTCTGAAAGGATCCGTTCAATTGCGAATAAATGCGCAAAGAAATCATAGAAATCTGTATTGGATTGGGGAGATCCTTGGCTGTGTTCACAAGAAAATAAAAGAGCAGAGAATCGCTGGGGTTCACGCTTGAAATCTAGAATTCTGGATCATCAGATGTTCGTGCCGTCGCCTACCAATTCTAGACTTATTAGCGAAGCCATGAGCCATACTATACACATATTATTAAAAAAAAGCATGATGGAACTACATAGATGAGTGCCAAGGATGGAAAAGCAGCATATCGGTTTAGATACCTCATCATAATCGTCGTCTGTTGGGAGTGGAGGAAGGCGTCTAGCATCAGGAAGTTCATCAATGTCGATTACCTGAATATTACAAATCATTAAATTGAAATTGGAATAATAATTAATTTAATTAAATTGAAATTGAGCACGGTCTTGTAGATCCAAAATTTAGGCTTCGAGTGGGGATTTTCTCTATGGTTTCTACAACCTGCACACGAAATTTTCCTCTTAATTTTCACGTTTTCAACAGAAGGTACTAACAGCTAGAAAATGGGTTTGGAGTTGTTATCGGCATGCTGTTCAGATGCTGACAAAAAATTTACTGATGTAAACTGTAGTGTTAGTTATTCCAAACGTTTTCGCTTGTGCCGTACTTAACTAACCTCGTCGCTAACTCTTTTGCCTTCATCCCTTAGTATTTTACTCATCACTCGCATCCTAAATTCTCGTTCGAATTTCTTCTCGTCGAATGTCACATGATGCTTAGGACATTTTCGGCTGCAAGGAGGCAGATATGTATCTTTTTCAAATGTTGTGGAGATAAAACAAATGCAAAAATAGTATGGATCCTCCTACTAGTAGTCCAAATTCTTCACTGGCTTCTTGGAGCCGCACCAGCCGCACACAGCATCCTTGAATTGGGAGCAGGACTCCCTGGAATTTAAAAGATTCTCTGGGAACAATAGAGCACTCTCAACGTCCTACAGTCTTTTCCCTAATTGAAAAAGGCAAAATGTGTATATTTGTATTTATTTACCACACGCATACAGCTCTTAAAGAATACAAAAGAACAAGGCTTCCAAAAAGATCGATGCAACTAGGAAGACAAAAAAAAACTTCTAGCATCTCTATAATTATGCATCTATGTATATATCTGTTTGAACCGGTAGCGAAAAGTGGGAATATATGGAAAGGTACAAGAATTTTCATGGATATTCTGCTCACTGGACATCCTATAAATGTGACAAAACATCAGCTTCAGTTATCTATCGGATACAGTACGTAGTGAAATGTTTGGATAAATCGTGTATCAACTGTAGATGATTCCTGAATAGAGGGCGCTGACACAGTAATCGTGCTCTAATCGGACACAATACGCAGTCGTTTTTTCGTTCATCAGGCTATGTCTATAACTTTCCCAATTTCATTTTTGATTTCACTTTCAATAATATATATGCTTTTTCTGTTCATCTATGTACGCGCCTGCCTACATTTCAATGAGTTATTCTAATTATTTCTTGCACATAGTTCACCCAAATAAAAGAAAGTGAGTTGGCCACAAATTCCATGTGCAATGCTTTTAAAAATCTTCTCAGAGTTCTTCAGCAAAAGATTACAAAAAAAACTTAATTCAATTGATAACATTTGACAAAACAGTAGAACAGATAAGACGGTATATCCGAACAACCATCCAGTCTCCCCAATGTCAAACACACTAGACGGGTAGTTAACAACAGCATTGCTAAGATGGACAGGTATCCAGAAAAAAAGTGAGTTGAAACAGTAGGGAGATTTCCGCAATTCTGATAGTTCATACCTTCGTAAACTTAATATTGAAAGACATGGATTCAAAAAAAAAACCTCTACATCGATGGATTTGCTTGAAAAAAAAAGAATTGTGGACTGGCCCGTGTCCGAGACACTGCCCTAAAGGACATCTCGAGCTTTTCGTAGGTTCAGTTCCGATTATCCTGGTAAACGAAAATTCTCTGAGCCTTCATTATTCATATTTCCGGGTGTGTATATACAGTACCGGCCAAAATTATATAGCCTTTTCAACTTTCCTCCATAACTTTTGCTAACGTAAATCTTGACTCAACGTGAAGCCTTGAAGTTCAAATTTATGGTAGTTGCAGAGACTCAAAGTTCGTTGAATTTAAAAATTTCAACTTCAAAGCTTCACGTTAAACTGAACTTTGCGTTAACAGAGGTTATGGGGGAAAATTGAAAAGGCTATATAATTTTGGCCGGTACTGTATGTATATAGCCAGATATTTATAGCCCTGCTCACCAGGAAGGATTACTAGAGAAACACTGGAAAAATAAAGGACGCATAAAGTGCTCTCAATTGCTCAACGGAGAGAGAGAGAAAGAGAGAGAGAGAGAGAGAGAGAGAGAATAATTCGCTTACGATTCAACTGCATGGAAAAGTAAGCTCTTCAGACAGACTTGTGCAAATAGAGCATTAGGTCGAAAAGATTCGATAAATGTAAATATTTGGAACTTCATCGTGTGAAGAACGGAGCGTATGAGTTACAAATCCTGGCTAATCCGTACCGTCACTCCGCTCTTCTTTTTTCCGGATTAATTCCACGGACAAAAACTTAGTTTGCGTACAAACCTAGACCCATATAGAAGGGACAGAGACATTCAATGGAATGTTGCATTTCCACAAAGGATGTTGAAGAACATTGCTGTACTGCTCTTAACTTGTTATTCGGGAGTAAATATTAAAGTAACTCCGATTTACTGATAACGCACCTCTCGTAGAGGAAATCATTGCATTCTGTACATGGTTCGCATACACGTTCGTCTTCCTTGAAAAACTCTCCCTAAAAATAGTATCATCTTCCGTGTGATTCACTCTGATTGACCGTTGGGTAAGTGCTGAAGCCATAAAGATGCCCCATCGCTGCTCATCAGATGACATGGAAAACATGCGTTATCAACGGTACGGAGTTCTTGTTGACGATCTCACTTCAGACCGAACAGAAGAATTGATTGGTTATGAAGTGAAGAAATTGGTGTTATGAGGGTAAAAACCATGGGTTAATAGAGAAAAAAATGGCCGCAGTAACAGAAAAACTCCACCTCAGGGCAGGATCGCAGAATGTTGTCGTCGTTCCTGGCGCTGACCTGAATCATCGATGAATAAACTCAACGAACGCTTCCACGAAATGAGGAGAATTCCAGAATTACGGCACTATACAGCTGGACCTCTTGAACCGAACTCCTTACCCTTTTGAGTCACGCATCGCCTATACCACAGAAAAATCCTCCTGAAATCCTTGAAAAAGCCTGGAAAGAACTCACCACCTCGGTAGTAACGATGGCGACGAGCAGTGTCGTCACAATCCACATCTTCATGACCGCTTCAGAAGCGTCAACTACTTGCCGTCAACGCTTATATATGACTGATATCACAGAATTCGGCTCGTGATAACACCGCCGAACGCACGTCCGACGTAGCGGCGGCGGTGGCGGCGGCGGACACTGTCGAATCATCAGCGGAAAAAAGTTTTAAAATAGCCGAACAGCTAATCATCATGTCGTCCGAAAACAACAGAAAATCACTGACATACTACGCGTTGCAGTACAATGAATACGGAAAGGCCGTGGAGATTTGTGGATCCTAGCATAGGTGAAGTACATCCCGAAAACGGCTTAATCCTGAGTCAGTTCCTGGAAGATGAACATGCTCAGAAACATGAAAAGAACAGGTAGGAAACCAGAAAATTTCGAAAGTGCTGCGAACTAGAATAAATTTACGGTGCGACCACCTGTTTGCAAAGAGTAGTACAAACAAACGGTGAGCACAAAGTAAAAACAAGTCGGTATAGGACGCTGTCCGTTCCACAGTTCTTAGAAACATCATCTTAGCTAGCCAGTGAGCTGTTCTACGCAAACAGTTCCAAAAATCTTTGCCTTCGAAAGTGCATTTTCTTCTGGAGGATGTGAGTTCATACTGTAAATGGTGCCCTAACTGACTTCACCTCTGATTGCTGTCCTATTGGCAGATCATTTGGAAGAGCAAAAAAGTAGGGCTTAGGCATATTAGGTTGGTTCAAAAGTCTTGTACCAATATTTTTTTCGATCCAGAATTTCTTGCCGTTGTATTGAAGTTCTTTGGCTATGGGATATCATGGAATGTTCTCCTACCTCTCAACTATAAAAATTGGTGAACCAGGCTCCATCCATGAATGAGATCACTATAGTTCAAAAAAATTCGGAAAATGTTGCACAGGACTTTCGAGAAACCTTAATAAAAACAGTTATTCAATCCGTCAACTAGGATTAAACCAATTCCACTGAAGTGGATTCAGGATACTGATCAGAGAAGAATTTGAGGAAATCTAATCCAACTCCCACCTTGCAATTTCCGAGGCAGCGAAACTTTATTTTGTTCCTCTACAACCACAGGGTCAGGGAAAGCGCTTTGGACATCGGATTAATTCGGAATTAACCAAAAAAGGTGGAAAAGGCTGGGGAATGATGTTAGTAATTGTAAGTATGTAGTATAAATGTATTATACACATAAACCCCTTCTAAATATACGTACGTAATTATAGGCCTAAGGAAACCCCAGATTTGGTCTAATTTGCTGCGGAACAGAATGGAATGGTAGTTGCTTAGCTACCATTCACTACCATTTCAGTAAGGCTATAAATTATGTCCTTCCAGGAAGCACTTAATCCTAAAAAAAGGTTCTGTCATTCAAAAATTGATAGCTATCACCTAACGATAATCGTGCAAGACCGCATCAGCAACAATACTAAAATTAATCAGACATCTTTCAATGTAAATAATTCTGTGAAACAAACTACGTGTGCTGACCGATCCGCGGTGGGAATCATGAACGTTCCCCGGAGTCCGAAGTGAGTGACCTCTCCCGTTAAAAATGGATAAACATCATCGCGACAATTCGTCGAGTCACAAATAAACAGTAATCTCAAGGATATCAAGATTTGCCACCTTTTTCTACAAAACTCCATGCACCCTAGATGAACGGAAAACCCAGAACTTTGCCTGGAACTTTCATAAATTCCACAACTGGTGAAGTTTCCTCCATTCGCAGCACAGGGAACAAAGCAATATTCATTGCTCGTTGAGAATGCCTTTTATGAAAGCCTTTCTTCCTCACTGAGCTTTCTTTCTGTTCAACATGTCGAAGGGTTACTGATGTTTTCAAAAGTCCCCGCAATCGAGCCTATTTTGAAAAACTACTGAGAGAATGGAACAATTTTCACGAGCACAACTTATTGTGACGTACGTACTATGGAGAGAATTAAAACTCTCAAACTGCACCGAAAGAACACTAAAGCTGTCAGAGGGAATTGTGCGATGACATTACCCGCCCTCTACGCAACCGCTTGTGCAGTGTCCAGCATTTTAACAGGGAAAAGAAAGGGGCGCCATGGCTACAGCACAGATCAGGACCATCTGATTTTCACCATTTTGGGCCTCAGAAATAATCCTGGAAAGTAGAAACGAAGAAAAGCTCTATGGTGTTGATTTGGAAGTTGCAGTTGATCAGTGGTTCCGCCCTCATCCACTGGCCCTCCATGGTATTAAACCAAAATCTTTGGTCAGACATAACATTCCACAAAGATAGATAAGATAGAGAAGAAGGCTGTGCTCTCACGAGAGGTTGCGAACTTTAAGAACCAAAGTTTTCTTTCAATTTCATCTGGAAATGTAGCTCTCTACTCATACAGGTTATATACTATGAGCGCATCGCAGCACATCAAACCACAATAATTCCTTACGCGGAAATCTCTGGAAAATAACCTTCGTTTTCAACGTGTGCAGCGGATCCGTCCGAGAACACTCGATTACTGCAGTGGAAGCGACTTTTCCGATCGATCCTCATTCCTCCTCACACTGAAATATATATATGTATGTACGTGTGAGGAAAATTTTTCCTGTTGGTACAATTTGGTAGAGTTACCCAACTGCTCAATTTTGTTTCATTATATTTTTATGTCTCGAATAGAATTAATGACTTTAAACTTTTTACTAAGTATAAAACGAGACTTTACATCAGTGCCGAACACCACAGCAAGGACAATTTCCAGCCCTGAAGGAGGTGTAAAAGTAGTGGTATCTACAAGATTCCAGTATCTGTTTCCAATTATGCAGGGTAAGAATTAAAGGCACCACCGACGGAAATTTTCGACATCTAGGCCTGGATGCATCATTTAGACCACCCAGAGTTGACGCGTTGATGCCCGCGCTGTTTTACAGGTAGCAAATATGTGTGGAGTTGACACAAATACCCTGGGTAATCCCAATGATGCATGCTGCTCCTATATCTCAGAGTAATCCGCGGTAATCGGGCACGCTTATTATTGTTATAATGGTGTAATTCGCCAGAAACTCTGAAATCCCAATCTTTTGAACACTTTTATCTCGTCGTTTCAGAGCAGAGTAAACTGAGCTTTGCGAGGCTGAGGAGTGGACCGATACGGAAAAGTCGATAGCGGGGACCTGTTTTGTTTGCAAAATCGGTTATTCATATATTTTGCATTGTTGTAGAGACAAATGAGAGGAGAAATTAATATAGGGTAGTGTAGGATAACTAGTAAAGATTCCACGGAAAAACAACAGGTTCCGGAACAATCCTAAGACAACATGACAATTCGAAAACCAAATATCGGCGAGAGTCAACTCAATGGAGTGAATGGAAGCAAGCACAGCCGACAACGATCAAACTTTTCAGTGTGCTAACAATGCGTCAAAATCTAAGGCATGAAGCCCAGGAAAGGCTTTAAAATGGAAGAAAACAGCCCAAGCAGCCGGTCAAATCAACTGGCAGCAACGTTTCCTCGCCATGACAACTCGATCGAACGGTCCTGGTGATCCCGATTTCATGGCGTTCGTCACCCGAGCCTTAATTCAGGATCAAGATTGTGATCACTAAACAAAGGCTACATTAGGCGTTTATTGTAAAGCATCTCTAGTGCTTATGCCTAAGCAGAACAGTACAGGGTTTTTTTCTCGAATTTAGCCAGAAATAATATTTAAAAAATGGCTCAAATAATGCTCACGGATGAAAAAGGTTCGTATATCGCTGATCCCGAGTCTTTGATATACTTACGTAATTTACTATATCTTGGAAACAGAGAAGATTTTGATACTGCTTTGTAGGATTGTTGGTACAACCTCAAACTGGCGCTGTGGGATAACAGGGCGTTCAAACTTATTCCTATTATTAAGGAATTGGAAAAGGTTACAAATAATAAATCTTGCCTGACCTAAAAGCTGAAGTTCTTCCAACTTGTATTCATTCAAAGGAAATTATTCTCTCAGGGCGTTATTCTTGAAAAAAAAAACGTACTCTGCGCATGTTCAAGGTGCTTCTAACATTGGAGAGCCTCTATGTACCAGTACAGATCAGTTAGCATGAGAAAAGGTTTAGTAGATAATATAGCCTCTTAGTCGCACGTTTGACAGTCAACATATTTGTGACTGTGCTTTTTTACCTCTTCGAAAGCTCCTGAATTTCATGGATTTTCGGGATCAGAAATAGCCAAACGATTTTCAGGACTAGCTACGTCAGAGGGTAGTGTCACTTCAAACTCTTGTACCTACCATTTTCCTCATTTTCTCCTGCATTTTCCCATGGAAAATTCCATCGTCTTCGAAACCTTATTTAATTATCAGGCTGTTATTCCCGTGAATACTGTTGCAGTTGTGTGCTATCTCGCTGTTTACTCCTTTGAGGAACTTTGTAACGCCTTTTCCCCTGTCCCTGTAGCTCCTTTAACGAAATTTATGACCTTCTTCTTTCAATTACAAGAAGACTACTATCATTCATAAACTAAAGCGAAACCGTTTCATATTTAATTTCAAACATCAACAACTGAAGCGAAGGAAAGCTCCCAAAGCGTGTTTTATCCATGCACAAGATCCATGGCGACCCCCAACATTGCGCGTTTGATTTCCCGCAGTTGCCTGAGACCTCCCGGCGAGCGTACGTGACGCGGATGGGGCGCGTTTGTGTTGCCGTCCCGGTGGTCTCAAATTTTTTTGAGCGCTAATGAAGCAGCTGATGTATTTCTTCGCACTAAGATGCGATTCCTGACTGTTATCGAGGATCTGTTCGTCTGTTCGTATTCACTGTTAGCACCCGTAGAATGGATCTGTACGAAGAGCTAGTTGTCGCATTTCTATTCATTGTAGTCGCCCTAGTTGTTCTCTTTATTTTCCGGAAACTATTGGAAGAACGTAAACGCAAATCTATTAACGACTCGACTTCAGCAAAAAGTTTGTTTTTGTTTTCCTTTTTTTCTATTTGGCATGATTTTTTCACTTTTCTTCATCCTGGTGAATGTTCAGAGTTCATTTTATACAAATTTTTAGATTTTATTGCTTTGAATTTGAAAAAGCAACTGACCAGTCACAGTTGTATTGTGGTTACCAGGGCCATTCGAGATAATTTTACCTCAGAAGGGTTGGTTTCAGTGAAGAAAGCCTATTTTGGGTGGGAATCATTGCGAATCAGCCTGAATACTTTGAAGGAGACTTGAAGGATGTACTTTCCTTCTTGCAGTAATGTAAATATATGCTTTTTTTATTCGTTCTAGCGCGATAATACCACTTTCGTTCATATAAATGAAATAATATTGCTTTTCCTGCAAAATCCACCCTTTTTCATCCATATATTCATATCCTCGATCAGCTGTTTCCCTCAGCAAGTCGGTCTTCTTGCCACATACCACACATTTCTCGATATAGTGTTTTATCGATCCGCACTCCCGATTGTTCATCCCATCTGAATCGGTTTATCTTTGTGACGGATCTTTTGGGTCGACGAATGTTGTACTTTAGTTGAATGAAAAATTTCTGCAAGGGAGTATCCAGAGCTACAGTCCTTTGGTATCCTTGCAAATTAGGGATCGTCTGCACGTATAGGTTGACTAGTTTCTTGACAGACTTTCAGAAGGACAGCGGCGGGGAAGGACCTGAGGACACTGGTGGGTCTTGATGGGGTTCTACCATAGTAGTACTGTTATTGAGTGGATTGCAATACCTTCGACTGCCTTGAGGAACTGCTTGCGGTCATTAGAGGCCTGCATAGTTGTTGATAATGGTTGTACAAACCTTGCGGTCTGTTACCTTGTGAGAGAAAGCGGGGCGGTGCCGCTGTGGTTCGATTGGTGCATTGAAACATATCTCCTCGCCCTTTAGTTTAAATTCATACTTTGCTGGGGCCGAAACCTACTCTTATGTAGTGGAACAGCACGGTAACTACCATTAGAATAGCCTTTTTTCGAAATTTGCGAATCATTCGAGTATTCAAATTTTCTTCGAGTGTTCGAGTCCCAAACTTTTTGATTCAGTCGAGTACTCATTCGAGTGGAACGTAGAACACTGGTGGCAATATTCGACAGGGAAATCAACGTATAGTATGACCTTCGTTTGAATTTCAACTTGAAAATTCCAGCTGGACATTACTGGACACGAGTGGACTTTGTTGATCGAGGGTTTTACTGTGCCTCATGTAAAACACATTTACTTTCTGGCTATGAATGTGATTACTGTACTCTGAAGGTGGATGAGGTTTGTTTCCCACTTGTAATCTTTGTTTTCTTTTTTTTATTATTTCACATATTCATTAATTCATAACCTTAGAGTGCTGTTTTTCATACAACCATTTATATCCTGGTTTTCCAGGTTGCATGTGCCCGAAGCATCGGCGAGAGAATCAAATGTAAAGCTATCCAAAAACCCGACGAACAAGGACGCTACCAACATCATTGGGTTCGTTTCGACTTTTGTTGCACCAATCTTCTAGTGATTGTTTATTTTAAATCCTACATTTATAGATACCAGGAAACATTGATTCGGACCAGTTCTGTTTCATTTGCGATGAGCTTTGCGGTGGAGGAGTTAGTTTGCGGGACTATTCATGTTGTTTGTAAGTTGCTTTTTTTTCTCACATTGAGACGCGCAATGATTTTCTTTCTTTTTCCTTTTTCCATATTTCATCTTGGGAGTGCAACGTTTTATCGCTTTTCTTTAAAAAAATGTTTGAACGTTTATACGCAAAAGTCTAATCAGCGCTATGCATCGTGAGGGAAATTGGGCGGTGTTGCTGTTGTGTGATTGGTGCATCTTAACACTCCGCCCCCTAGTTGCGATACCTTTCCATCTTCAAACATGTGAACGTGTACGCAATTAGGTGCAAACGGGGAACATATTCAACGGTGGCACGAGATCCTTGAATGCACCAATCGTCCAACAATGGCACCGCCCCGTTTTCCTCGCGAAGCAACTTACCCAGTTGATGCAGTCCTTCGCGTGAAATTCAAGTCCCAGTGCGATAATATTGCTTCACATTGGAACCTCCCATATTTAACACCTCCAGAAATGTGGATCCCACCCGCAGTAAATCAGGATCTTACTTGTTCATGACTCGCTCTCACAACTAATCCTTGGAGTCGGTTCCAGATGTTGGCGAGTGATTCATTCGGCATGTATGAAGAAGAATGTGTCTGAATATTGTGATTTCGGTCCATATCGTTATTTTACTTTCCCTCCCAACAATATTACGACCAGGCGCGTAGGAAAACGTATGGTATGTCCTCTTCTCTTTTCCTTTTTCCTTCAATCAACTTCGAGTTTACATCAGCACTGACTTATTCAGGTAATCGAACGAGTCACTCTGCCTGAACAGGAAGATTTTAAACCAATACTTGCATTTGTTAATACAGTGTGTGGTTCCTGTACTGGAAAGGTGGTGTACAGAAGTTTCCTCCGCCACCTACATCCGAAACAGGTCAGGATGCGTTTCAGTCCACTCCACTACCTCAGTTTTGTGGTAAAATTCAACTATTTTCGTGTGAATCCTTGACGTTAACTGCTGCAGGTAATAGACGTCCAGAAAGACAATCTCAAATCGGCTTTGCAGTGGATCGATGATAATGCTGAGGTATTTTTTGGAAATATCCTGTCCATGCTCTTACTTTATTTGCACTACTCTTTATCTCAGGTAAACGTGCGATTAGTAGTTGCTGGTGGTGATGGTACGATTTCAAATGTTCTGGAGACACTGGAGGATTTCCAGAGAAAACCACCGGTTCGTATATTTTGACGAATTTTCTGTGAATATTTATTTTTTTATCTTACCTATTTTATCAGAATCATCATTCGATTAGAGAAATTGTTTGAGGGGTCCAGACAAAAGCGTGCGCCTGCACGGCAGTCTCCCTGGCAAGTTGCCCAGCATGGAAATCAATAACGAAATTGTACTGCTTGAATTCTGAGGTTCTGGATTAACTGACCACAGCTCGATATTGATTTTCGATTGGCAGAAGTCCAAGACAAGTACTGCTCCTGATGTAAAGTAGATAATGTTGTTACTCACCGTTTTTATAGACATAGTACTCAATGCACCTGTCTTCTTTGGAAATCATTCAACATTAATATTAATTGGATCTATATCCTGGCTTTATTCTATGTTATTTCGTTTTTATGGGCGAAGGTAATGAGTTTTCACAGATGGCCGTATTACCTCTGGGAACGGGAAACGACTTATCGAGGGTTCTTGGATGGGGTAGCGGCACGAACGGCGACTTGGATATCCTTCAAGTAAGCGTCACCTTCATGGCTAGTTGCTAAACAACAGTCTTCTATTCTCCTCATTTTGATTTTTATAAAACTATTGCTACATTTTTATCTTGGTTCAAGTATCTCAACGATGTTTACGCTGCTGGCACCCAAAAACTTGATCGCTGGAAGATTATGATCAAGTCTAAAAATCAGGTTCGTAATTTATTGTTGTTGTCTTTATCGCTTTTTTACTATCTGATGTTATTTTAGTTTGGTAGAAGGACCGTTATTACAAACATGAAGATGAGTAATTATGTATCCATTGGAGTCGATGCCAGTGTTACTCTCGGCATGCAGAAAACCAGGAAATCCATTCCTAGGGCATTGAGTAGCAGGTATTGCTCGTCTTAGTTTGTATTGAGTTTTGTTATATTGTTCCCAATTCCCATTAAATATCAATGGTTTGCTTGCTACGGAGATTTTATTGATGACTTTTTCCTCTATTTAATTGTACTAGTCATAGTCAGGCTCGTCTTGACAAAGTTTTGGCGCAGTCGCTCGCACCGCCGCGCAACCGCAGCGCAGCACTGCGCGACGCGTGGCTTCGTAAGACTTATCTGATTGGTTTGATCCCTTAAGAAACTCCCTAAGTTAGCCCTAAAGAAAATTCGTGCTAGACTCGTGCGCTAGACACCCATGCGTCTTCGTGATGAGGGGCAGGCCCAAACCCAGTCCTAACGCAAGCTAGGCGCACGCGTTTGCGCAGCTATTCGACGCGTCCGTGCGATATTTTCACTCAATATGTACAAACTGTGATAACCGGTCTTCATGGAAAATCACCCTCAAATTCTTGCGTCTGTTGAGCTACTGACATTCTCATCAAGTATAGATTACACCTATAATTAGGTGGAATTACGGAGGACCGCTATCAGCTGTTAGATTCCGCGCAATGCTTGCTAGGACGTGTCAGAACCAGCGCATCACAGAAAGAAACCTGCATCACAGGTGTAGTGTTTAGCAGAATCGGGGCGATACCCAGCGAACGAAGGAAAACTGAGCTTGAGTAGCAGCTATAGTACTACTTTTTTTTTCTTTGGAATGCCATCCTGATTCGTGCATCCGAATACGTTTTTAATTCTGCATGAAAATTCAGTTTTCAATATTAGTTTTTTTAGCTGATTTTTCTTTAATTTCAGACTTCTCAATAAACTTCTGTTTTTCTCCTTCGGCACCAAAGATGTCTTCACCCGTACTTGCAAGGGACTTCACGATAAGATTTCGCTATATTTAGATGACCAGTAAGTTGTCTCTTAATCTCACTCATTTCCATTTCTCGTAATTCTTTCCTTTTTTAGGTTAGTTGAACTCCCAGGAATAGAAGGAATTGTATTTCTGAATATCCAATGTTGGGGCGCAGGTGTACAGGTATGCTTTCCTTTCTCTTCGTTCTGTTTTTTTTTTCTTTCGAGTATTACGTGTCATTTTGTGATATGGGTAGTTAAGTTTTAGTACTTAACCAATATTTTTGCAGCCCTGGAAATATGCGGATGAAGAGCGTCCTCAAAAGCTGGACGATGGCGTGTTTGAGGTTTTTGCTGTGACATCATCGTTCCATATAGCTCAAATGCAGGTTCGTTCCATATTAATCCTTTTGCAACATTTGAAAAAAAAAACTCGACTCCTCCACTAAGACATAAAAAGGAACTTCGTAGTACATGTCCTTTAGGGTTATTTCGCGCTCTATTATATTCTAGCATTCCATCTTCCGCCTAAAATTGGTTGAAATTCCATGTCGGAACCTAGTCTTCGTCTGAGTACTCACCCCTTGACGTCATTTATTCACGTGAATATAAATTGCTAGTAATGTGGCAGCACCGTCTGCTCTCCTCTGTCCCGCTTTCTCAAATGGACGGTGTCTTTGAATCGAGTCGGCTATGAAATTCTGGGGGAATTCTCTTGAGGGAATTGCGTGACATTTCTCTACATGACCGTCAGCGAGAGAGTGGAGAGCGCAGACCACGGGGGAGAGGCGTGGCTCTTCTCTGCGTCTATGACATGCACTGTTGTGATTGGTTATTTTGCCAGGGGTAGTTCGCGACCGCAGTGTGTGTATATTGGAAGGTACAGGAGTTTGGCGATGGTAGACATCTAAAGTTTAACCTAGGGAGGTGGGCGGGGGAGGAGATATGTTATAATAAACACTATATTTGAATTTATTATGACTATAGTTTCTCATGTAACGTCCTGACAACACAAAAGTAACAGTAAACAGTAAAATATGACGTCAGACTAGAGATCTTCGAGCCGCTCATATTCAGGTTGGCCTTGCCTCGCCTCTTTTCATAGGCCAAGCACGAAAAGCCGTAGTGGTAACAAAGAATGGATCTGTGCTTCCGATGCAATGGTAGGTGTTTTGAAAGAATCCGTAGGATTAGTGTACTGTTTAACTATGATAAGTATTTTTACAGCGATGGTGAGGCATGGATGCAGTCAAGGTGCGAATTTCATCTTTCACATCACGGTGAGAGCAATATGCTGAAAAAAGTTGAATCACCGGTGCAGAAGACGTTTTTCTAAAGGGCTGACCTCACTCTATGACGTCATAATTCTTTTTTTCATTTAACATGCATAACATTTCTGTGTACTATCGTTGAGATGTACTTGTTTATCTTTCGCTTCTCACAATGATCTTTAATGCGCTTATATCATCATCGGTAACAGAGAATATCCCAATGATAGTTTTAACATCTTTGAAAAGATTACGTGTAACCTCACTTGACTAAAATGACTCACTCGTGTTTATTCTGTTATAGTTGTGATTGCATAGAGATGTTGTTTATTTTGCTTGTATTCGTGTACATAGAAATGTTTCGAGAGACTTATTTACATCAAGAGATTGGTTCTTAATAAAAATTTAAATGCTCAGTACTTAGTTTACAACTCAACTGTATTTTATGCTTGACGAGAACATCGTATCTGGGGAAGAGTGCCTCCGCTCATTGTAAGGACAGAAAATTCAAAATCTGTAGGGTTGTCCTTTCTTTATGAAAAAAGAAATTTGTATGAAAATACCGATGGTCATGTTAATTTTTTATTCTCTAGGAAAATGTGAACTGTGAAAAATGTGAAATGTCAAACGAAAATTTTATTGGTGTTGTGGATCTTCTAACGAACCTAAGCAACCCAGTAATTGCTTCCAAGAACATGTATCCTAGAGGTGGTGTCTCACTTTAAAATCGATTTTGAGGTTTTAACACCAGAATAATCTCCAGACGACGCTGAACACATTAGTACACATAATCCCTGCCAAGAATATCAAAAAGCCCCTATTTGAGCGTATTCCTTTGTGGGGGTTTGAGGTCCCCGTCGCGACAACTACCACGAGTTGCAACATGCCGTGGCAGTGGTGGTATTGATCGCTATCGCCTGACATTGGAAGCGCAACTCCTTGTGGCAGCTGTCCCAATGGGCACGTCGAAATCTCCAGAAAGAATTGGTTGAAATAAGGTTTTTTTTTATCATTTTTATAAGGAAATATGTACACCATTGTAATCAGCGTCGCCTGACCTTTCTTCTGATGTTGAAATCTCAAAATCGATTCTGAATTGAGGCACCGTCTTTAGTATGGTTGAATGATGACTGCTCAGACACGTGACTATTCAGCAAAGCACATCCAAAGAAAGGGAAGTTTCGATGTAGAACTTGTAACACCTATAAAAGTTGCGCAATTCATGAATCAATGCTATCTATGAGGCAACATCAATGTTTTTATGCTTCGGTTAGCTCTATTTTTGTAGAAAAAAAGTACATGGACTGTTTAAGTTTCGCTTGATCTTTTACTCCTGCTCTTTTTAATTTGTCATGCTTGATCACCTTTGAGGGTATCTAACAATTAGATAAATTCGAAGGATTATCGTCGTATTTTTAAGCACCGTTTTCCACCTTCTAATACTGTACATACAGTGAACTCCAAATAGCGGCAAACAAAGGTCGGGACCGCAGCGCGGCGTTCTTTGGCAGAGACGCAGGGGCTCTGCATGTTCGCTCTGGTTGTCTCTGCCCAAAAACGCCGCGCCGCGGTCCCGTTGCTTCTACAGCTGTTTGAAGTTCACTGTATGCATTTCATAAAGATTACTCTACAGGGGATGCCAAAAGTAGATTAGGTGCTATCTTTGCTCTTCACTAAAAACTATACAGGTACAGAGTTCTCGGAAAATTCCACTCAAGTAAGGAAAAGTTAAGCAACTACGGGTCTTTCCTGGCCTTCTTTGGACCTCCCATAATACCTCCATAAAGCAATCTTCGTGTTAACATCTCGACTTTATAGCATTTTTGCGGGCCAGCTGTCTGTTCCCCTTATCTAAAGCATCCATCCTTTTTTGAAACTCGCCTATTTTAACATTGCCGTCATTTGTCAACACTCAATCAATACAGGATCCACGACGCACATAAAGTGCCATGTTGGTTTAATAACAACAATCATGCATTGCTGATGACAATGCCGGCAAAACAAAGCAAAAAAGCCCCGTCATATGCCACACCTGATGTGTTTTGTTCCAAGCTACACTAATCAAATGTTCGTTTTATTCTTAAATATCCATGCATAGGAAATTTCCAGGAATTCCTTTGCACTTGGATTTCCGTGCGCAAACGTTTCCTGTCGTTAGCTTCATTGAAGGGACATTTACGTACGCTTGGATGCATTTTGGGATTTTAACACTTGGCTGGTGCTACAACGTGGATGTGGTTCTTTCGTAAACGCTGACGTAGGCGGATGTGCTTTTAGCGAAAAATGCATCCGGAGGGCATTTTGTGGGAAGAAGCATCGACAACTCATTCGACATGGTTCCCATGAGAAGTCAAAAAACGCATCTCTGTCTAAAGCAGAGTCACAAGAAGCGCAATTAACCAGTCTCAGAGGAAAACTGTGTTTTTTCATGAACCAGAATACATCGGATTGGCGTGCTCATACTCGGACAATGGGCGCCAATATTAGCACACATTTTAGACATCGTACGCGTGTGTGGATACCATTTCCTGGTCTCGTATTGCTCGCATATGTCAGCAAAGCTCTATTAAGCACACGCTTTCTCACGCTTCGCCCTTGAGGTTACTCATCGATCGGTTTTGTTTGGATTTCTGGCCATTGTTTCAATTAGAGGACTGTCCACCCACCACCCCCGCTAAGCGGCTTCTCAAATGCGCATGAGCGATAATGCTCATCTGGGTGGCCCGGCATCCGGAAGCGTTTCCGTCCTATTCCATCTCATCTAATTTCTTCGATTATCGCCTCTTTTTCCTTTTGGGAACAAGTGAGGAATCGTCCTCCTGGCAATTACATGCACTTGTTATCTGTTGGAAATTCCAGGATTTGCTAAGGGTAGCATCATTTGTTAGGTTTCCTTCCAAATCAAGATGTAGTTCAGTTGCAGTGCAATATTTGGCCCAGAAGAGCTACATAGGCACAGGGTCAATTTCCTTTCTCGGATTTCTCCGCTCGTTCATTTGATGCGGTTTCTGGATCGTTTCCTGGTCATCTGTCAGACCTCTATCGCACTGATTTTCCCCACAATTTCCAAGGATTTCCGAGGAAAACTTGACAAACTCTTAAATACAGCTTACGCCTCTCTCACTGGGTAGCGGTATTTTCCTCTCGTAGGCCTGGGTGCATCTAGAGATTACCCAGGGTAAAGGCGTCCACGTCTGTGCTCACGATGCGTAGATTTGTGCTGTGTTGACGTGCTTACCCTGGGTAATTTCAATGATGCATGCGACCCCTAGGCCACCCACTTTGTCTTGACAATCAGCTGTTTATCCTAAATATTACCATGCAATCCTGGAATTACTACGTACACTATAGTAAACAGAGCTGTAGTACAATTTGTTTAGCTTCCGCATATTAAAAGTGCAGCCGGCTTTTCACTCCGAGGGAAAGCTTCAAGCTGTCAGGGTACTTCTATTAGGCGGCAGTGCAGTGTAATTTAGGATTATTGCTTGGATTCACCATCACTGACCAAGCTAAATGGATGGCATGAGTGGAATGGTGGATGAGCTGAATTCCACTGCATCTTGCCGTTATGCGGGCATGGATCGTGCTTCGGATACGACTTTTCTGGGCTCAATTTCAGAAAATTTACATATTTCCGTCTTAAGAAGGTTATTGCTGGAATCTAAGTTCCATCCAGAAAATTAGGCTGTGCTGGTCTTTCTTATGCAGTCTCTGTGTCACCATCCTTCAAACCTTCTCCATATCCTTTTCTACGATTGTCTCGAATTTTATTAACACGATTTTTCGTTTATGCAACATCAAAACATTATTTTCCCGTGCTCTTCACATCCTTAGTGGATGAAATGTTGAAGACGCCACAACCAGGGTCACATTTCGTCCATGAACAAATCCCCTGCATTAGTGCTTTTTGCACTTGTTGCTAGGAAAACGTAACGAGAAGACGATAAATTAGCATCGTGGGCCGTTTTGCTATAAATTCTAAAACACGTCTGCATTCTTGTAACGCATGAGAATCAAATTAAATTATTTATCGTTTCTTCAAGCGCGAAAAACCCCGAAACCAACCTACATTAACAAAAAAAAGTTTAATCAACGACGTATACGTACATCTTCATCTATTCCTCTTGTTATCCAAGATGAATAGCATCCAGAAAACTGAGGGATGGTATCTATAGGGTTCTCATTTCGAATTTCAAACCGCCTTCGACCAGTCTTGTTTACATTAGTACTTACTATTGCGATTGTGACTGTAAAAAAGCCAAAGTAAAGAAGGATAGGTCGGCGCTATTGTTGATAATTCAAGCATCAGGACAGCTCCAAGCCTATGTGCAAGGTCCTTGCAAGCCTTGCCTACTTTTTGTGGAATATTTGCTTCTTTATTTTCTTTAGAAAAATTCGTTGCTTGATTGGGCGCCTAGTGGACCGAGGCAAATCGAGTAGGTTTTCGAATAAATCCAATTCTCAGTCATTCGAAAGACGGACTTTTCGAGGAAGCTCAAAGATCGAACAGTTTGAACTATACTTATGCAGGACCGAATAAGAGTCGAATAAGCCAGCTAATTTAATTTTAATTCATTTTTAATTAATTAATTAATTCAGGATCCAATCCAAGGAACTCGAATGTTGGAAAAAAACCAGAAAACCTTTCACCCTTCTTATAAACCCTGTAGAGCTGATCTTCTTCCCCTTTCCGGGAGCCCGAAATTTTAACTCATTGGAGATTGTATTTTCGAATTTGAATGTATCGAGTGCATCATTCAGTCCTTAGTATAGTTCGAACTACATATACTCAGATATTAGATAGGCCGAATTTTCATATCAATCAATATATCAAAACTTCAAAATTACAAAAATCGAATTGTTTGGGTAATAAAAGCTCATTGATTGGTGGGGATTAAGCTGATTTCGTGGAATTTTTGACTCGACTAAGTGGACTTACTATAGATAGCAAAAGCCGAATAATTCAAAATATTGGCTATTCAGAAATAAGTCTGATTGTGTCAAATGTCTACTATCTACTAAGTAAATTTATTACTCAGTTACTAGTTATGGGGGAGGCAATAAAAGTGGTGACTCAGCCCCATACTGCATCATTAAGACTATGGATGTGCTATTTATAGAGGCTCAGGAAGTGATCTTCAGTAAAACTCTTCCTCAACCTTTGGTTCATCTAATCCATCTGTGGCTTTGCGGCGTTTGAAACGAACGCCAAAAATGCGCTTGTTCTCGAGTCTTTACTTTCTTTGCGCGAAAGAGAAAAACCGATGGTCGAGACGCATCTTCAAAGTACTAACGATAGGCAGTTTATCGCGGCGGCACAGCGAACGACTATTCCCCCTTTTTCGGAGTATCCTCGTAAGAAGTCGCCAGTGCTTTTGGCAGCCAGCGATTTCAAAATTTCCACGCTCTTCTCTTCTTCATCAATTTTGCCATGCACATTGTTTATTAATTCATGCGGTTTTTGCGTCTGCTGGAGTCATTTTTCTGGAAATTGCCACTCAAAGCAGAGAGGCCGCTCTTCTCCTTGAGGTCACTCTATGCATACTCCTTTTTTAGTTCTTTCTCCTCAGCGTAATTCTTTAGCGTATTCCTTAACTCCCACACAAATAATTCGTATTTGAGATGAGGATCGGCCCGCTTGACGAGCCTCGTCACGCTGGCAATTGTCCTCGGAAGGTCATCATGCCTGCGGCAGCAGATGGACACACGATGAACGCTCGTCGGCCGCGCCTAACCCGTCGTAAAAAGGCATCGTTTGCACGAAATTCGCGTCACTGTCACATGAGTTCAACTCCATTGCATCCAGTCGATCCCGGCTACTTGTTGATAGCATCTGTGGGCCAACTTATCCATATTCCTGTCCATATTCCTGATTTTAATCTCGAAAAGTGCCATTCTAGCGCGTTGCACTTGGCCCTCTCGAGACCGAGACCTGAGATGAGGTCGCTTACCTTGTTTAGTGCGTCCGGGCGAGGTTCGGTGCGACTTGTTGAATGTGTCGCTGGTTGTGGAGAGGTAATTGCACGTTCATGCATACTATGTGGCCACCTGCTAGTCGTCCACGAAGTTCAGTTTTGCAGATTAACAGCGGAAATGTTACGAGGGTTCAGCGAGTACCTATTAACGCATCACTGTCGATTTCATAAGTTTGTGTAATATTACCTTGTATGAATCATTTGCCTTGCCCTCCCATATTTACGTCCTCGGTTTCCTGGATCAGACGCACTCTTTGATAGGTTTTACACTTCTAGCTGCGTCAGTCATGCCGTCCATAATGTGTCACTGCTGTTGAAGCTTTCAACTTTTTTCGCTGGCGAAACCAACACAACTGCGGTTCTTTTGTAGGGCTAGTGACGTAGCTAAAGCAGAAAATTTCACGGATTCTCCTCAATTCTATAGATTTTCAGTAATAGGGTTTTTCGTGCGTTCTTGAGAGTCTTCGCCGCAAATTCTTTTTTGCTGCATCTTGTGTTTTGCAGCCATGGCGTCTTAAAGGCCAAGATGTACTTCATTGACCGGAATGGTGGATTTCGTTATGGTGTCTCCAAGTTGTGCTGACGGTTTTTGTGCGTCATTTGTCTTTGCTTCGAAGCTATCCCTCGAAAGGCTTTCCTCTTTCTTAACGCTATTCCATCTATACTTCGGCTTTACATAGGCTTCTTTCTTTTTTTTTCTCTTCATTTTTTCAGCAAAAGTGCATGCAATTTCAAAGGCTTACCCCCAAAAGAAAACAAGTTTGATGTTAGTTTTTTTGCGTCATTTAAGCATCTAGCACGCGACATCTAACTCATCAACAAGGCCAACCACGAGTCATCCGCTGAGTGGCCTGATTCCCTGATTCTACTGCGTCTTACCTGCACTGGATGTTAGCCCCCAAAAATAGACTCTCTGTTGCCAATTACGTATCCAGATGTATTCCAAGCACGTATCCAGAATGTGTGTGCACTTATTTGAGGGTGCATCTCGTATTGATCGCGCGACGAGGTCGATACTCCCTCAGCACTCATCAAATACCCCACTAATGGAATCACAACGATCCGCATGTCGTGCTATTGTCGCCGCATAAATCGCCCGCTTCGTATCATTACGAATTCAACATGGAAGCGCGCAAGTTTTCCGCGATTTCCCGGCGACAACCCGAAGTCGCACTAGTACAACGGCGACAAACTAGCGTGTTTGTGATGATTTATCGTCGAATTGTCGAGTTGACATGCGGGTGGTAATGCTGTGGAGTGGCAGAATTCGCCGACGGCGACGTTTTCAGGATCGATGGCGGGTCACGTCGCGAGACGCTCCAAAATGGACGACGCCGTCGCGTTGACGAGCAGCTGCCATACAACGCCGCGTAGCTTCTCGTGGACGCGCACCGCCCGGCAGCCGGCTGCGATGGACGCGCGATTCGCACGCAGTCGGGTAGGTGAACTGATTCTCTTACTGCAGTTACTTTTTCATTACTAGTAATCAATTACTTTTCGCTGGCTAGCACTTCCGCATTGATTTTCGATGCTTCTTATGCGTTGTGCCTTGAATGACGTAAAATTTTGGTTCTAATCATATCCATTATTCGATTTCGTTCCAGAGATTCTTGTATGCATTAGTTCTCTTTCTAATTCTTCGCTTTTCACTGGCGGACTTTTCTGGATCTTTACCTAGCCGCTTCCTAAACTATCATCGTTGTCCTCACCTAGGCCAACAACCATTTCCCTTGCTTTCATCCGGAATTTTCTTTCATTTATTTTGCTATTACTTTAGATTGAAGCCATTGCTCTACAAAGTCTTATTCTGTTCCTCATCCTCTTGCAGGGAGTCTAAATGCAGATCCAATTTTTCTGTTTATAATAGAGTATTTCCATAGTAATTCTGCTTCATTCTCTAGTTTTCCTGGGAATCGCTTGTACATAGTACCTTCCTGGACGAAGTACGAGTAGTTGGAGTAACGAATAGTTCTTCTACTTGCAGTTTACAGCTCCAGCTCTACAACTTTTGGATTTCTTACAAGAACTACTTTACAGTTGCAGCTATACAACTCTAGGATTACGTTACAGCTCTAGGACTACCGAAAGCTTTTGGTACTTCAACCTGTTCATATTCGTTCGCTTCATCAGATATTCAAGCTATTAACGCGTGCTCCCACGCTCAATTTTGCCTCAGAATTAGGTTGCATGCTGCTTTTGACAAAGAAAGATGTTGTACTAGTTTTTTTTCCTGGCATACTTCTGTCATGTCAACAAAGAAAAGCTGGGTAAAACGATCCTGCAGCTGTTAGCAATTATTATATGAGGACACATCTATAGATAAAAAGTTTCTCGCATCAGAAATGTCATCAAAATGTCAGTTAATTTAATTTAATTTCATGGATGAAACACCGTTAGCAACATGAGCCATCACTCTCTCAGCTTTCTAATAATTTTTTTTCTATTCTTCCAATTCCTCTTTGCTTGAGATAGTGAAAAACTGTGTTTTGTGCTTTCTTTCTGTGTACCACCTTATTATGACCTGTTCTTTCCTCCTTATCCTAGCTAGAATGAATTACTCATCATTTCTCCTGCCCGGCTGGCAGCCACAAGTCACAATCGTATCTTTCCGGCCATCTGTGTAAACATTTTCAAATTGCATGCTTCTAACGCTGAATCCATACAGGAGAGCAAGGCCGGGAAATGTCCATAGAGCATATCTCTGTAATTTTCTCTTCTCTACTGACGCGCATCTACATGGAAAAGGGCGGAAATGGAAATGGATAGAGGGAAATGCATATTCTTCAGCTACGAAACAATTTAATATAATTATATTTCGGGATGTTTTGAGAGGATTAAATGAAATTTCACATCATAGAGACCATGTTTCCAAATTTATTAATACTGTTTGTGAGCAGTTTTTGAGGTGTATTCGACTGTATTCCTCCTATCCATTGGGAGAGATTGCCTCTGTTTTAACCTCAATATTATTGAAAGCGGTTATAAATGTCCAGATACATTTACCTGATGAAAATATCTTGAAAAAGCATCTGCGAAAGAAAATTGCACATGTTTACCAATTCCTCCATTACTTTGTTATTTTCTCCTCATCCTGACATTCTTAGCAAATCGTTTTAATATACCCAGACTTTAATAATCGAATGACTGAAAAACCATTTTTTGGGTAGGAACGAATAATAATTCAATTTTCTATAAGGAGATTTACCGAACTTTGCCAGAAAGACCTTCGAATATATCATACTGCTGTAGTAAATTCTCTACGATTCCAAGTAGTAACTTCTCTGCGATTCTATAATAATTTGAAATTTCAAAAAGTTCAGTAGAAATGGAATTTCTGAGAAAAAGTGTAGTAAAAATTGGTAAAAGTGGAATTTTTGAAAGTGCTCCCGTCACTACAAGTCCTCTCACTCCCCTAACATTACCTCTCACGACCAAATTCCTGTCATAGAAATGTGCTGTTTATCCGTCCATTTAACGGCGGATTTGCGCCTCGATCCACTAGATGTAATTACCTGTTGGAAATGAGGTGGTCACGTGAGGACACATAACACACTCACTGAAAGTGCCAATATTGAACACATGAAAGAAAGACATGGAAGAGTTTGATTTGCGAAAACAACATCGCTACATTCTCGCTCAGGATGTGGATTGCTTACTTCAGGCAGAAGCACAAATCGCATTAACTCACAGTAATTATAGGAATTTCAAAAAGTAACTCATCGGTTAAAAAGTTTTAAAGTTATATCAATTGTTAATCCAGGAAGTAAAATATCGATCTAGCTCTTCTCCCGCGAGACCGGAAAGGCATGAATTTTACTTAATCAGAACAAAGTAAGTAAATGTGTTAATAAGTAGATTTGCTATGAACTTTGACTTTCGTTTGGTAACAATGATAGTAATCTACCTGTGAAGTATATCAGTTTAGAAGTAAAAAGTAGTGTGAGTAGTAGTGAGGGTAGTACCATGCAGCTGTGCAAAAACCCTCGTTTCATACTAGTACTCACCATAATTACTTGGACCTTAACACTGGATCTGCAAATCCATGCTAGAGACGTAATTACCTACAGGGTGTTAAATGCTTACTGAGGAGAAAGCCAACGGGAGGTCGCGCCATGGGTGGTCCTCCGGGTGGAAAATCTACGTGATCTCCTTTCTCAGGGTCTGATCTACGTACTGTGACCGCACCCTTAAAATTGAGAAAAAGTTCTTTTTTTTTGAGTCTTTGTATACTGGGATTACAAAAATACATATCCAGAGAAAAAACGAGTCTTTTAAACCAATTCGTATCCTAGGAGCAGTAGAAAAGTGGATATCATGGTATGAAGGAATGGATAATTTGGTAAATAGCGGCGGTATTGACTGAAGGGACAGGACAGAATAACTATAGTCTCATATTTCTTATATTTTTTAAATGACAGTTTAACACATTAAACTAGTCCGATATCCTGAGAAATTTCCGCGAGAAACTGATTCGTTCAGAGAGCACGAGCGTTTTTTGAACTTCTTAGCTATTCGTGCGAACTGTGCTCGAAACTTACTCATCTTCCGGAACTTCATCGTCACGTCCACCCACACCTTTTCTGGATCGGTCCGTGTCGGCGGGGATGACGTGTGAGGCCCGGGATGCGGTGGTCGGCCAGGTGTCACCATGCAAACGGACATACAACGCAGGTGTCCCGAACAGCCCAAAACTACCAGCCCACACTCATCGCACTCATACGCACCCATCGACCACCCCATGTATTGTTAGATGCACTGGAGCGCGTCGTTATTAACGCATCTATTTCTATTATTGATCGAATTCGCTATGGTTCGTCCTTCATCCCGTGCACAATACATACAGTACAAAAACTAAATAGTAGCATGCGGCTCTCCAATGGTGGCTCTTTTCGTGCACCGAAAAACGTGAGTGTTTGATCGAGTTCATTCGTTCCAGAACATCCATTGTAACGTATACATTGTAAGCTAAGACACTTATTAATGCACATCACTCTTTTTCACTCCTAACTCACCATATGTTCAATCCATCTCTCGTGCTCAAACCCACCCGCATGCGATATGTATGTTGATGTAGGGGTCTCCGGGGATTCCACAACTAGGCACATTCGACCTCATCGTCAGAAGTGTAAACGCAAGTTCAGGATTAGTTAGCTGCATCCGAACAATTAATGTACGCATCGTTGCCTTATCGATTCCCGTTATAACTGGAGAAGCAGACATGAATATATCGGGACGTACGCAAGGAATCCCGTTGCTAAGGCACAAATCAGATCCCCGTTAATGCTTGAAATCGTCACCTCAAACCTGTCTATAAGGCTGATGCTTGCGTGTGCTGTGCGCCTCATTCCTCCTAGCCTCAATTGACGATTGATTCGCCTCCAACCCTATTGAACCATATTCACCGTTGCTGGCGTTTCCAAGGCCACAAGTGAATTGAAGTTCCTCTCTGTATTACACTCTTCACGCTGGTAAGTTTCATGTTGCGTTCACTTTGAAGAAAAGGGCGAAGGATCAGGCTTTGCTGTTACAAATTACCAGCAACAACTCATATTCAAGAAGAATGCACCAGATGTGTGCTTGATTTTCAAAACATCTACATATCCATGTAGCTAAAGACCTTGAGATGGAGAAATGAAATGGAAAGCTTTTAGAAGTTTTGTGGGCGCTAATGAGAAAGACCACGGGTCCGTCTTTTGATCACTTGTATTTTCCTTAATTTCTTAATTTTCTTGATCCTTAATTTTTCCATACTCCTATGCGGCGCTTCCTACAACATCTTTCCCAGGGAAAAATACCTATTTTGCTATGTTTCAGTTGCTCTGGTTATAACGATCCACAATACCCTCACACTCTCAAAATCACCCTCGCCCTGTTTTTGGTGCTTTCTTCATGACTTTTTACCTGACTGTTGTCTGGGATTTCTACAAATACCCTTATTATGTTGCTAGTTGATTCCAAAATAGAAAATCTTTTCAAAAAATATTTGAAAAATCGGTGAATTTTATCATAGGCTTCTCACTTCTGAGGAAAATAAAATAGTGCGTTTTCGCTCTCAATTTTATCAGGAAAAATGGAATTGTTCTGGTTATGACAGATTCCTAGTGCCCTATATTTTGCAGGTTTTGAAATGGAGCTATCTCATAGATATGCGGACCCCTTCAAAATAAAAGCTTCAGCAACCCTGATTGTTTTTTTACAGCATGCTTATTTTATATTTGTTTATTAATATGTATGTTCGAAACGCGCTCGCATTTCATATACGTAGTGCGGGATGCGCTTGGAAATGTCACAAACAATTTTTTTACGGGAACTCAAATATTCAAAACATGAATAGAAGTTTGCAGTTATATGGAGTTCAGAAAATGCAAGTTAGACTGATATTGTTACTATACCCCGGTGTAATGCTTTGAATAGTGTATTAGATACATTCAATGTTCGAATATTCGATTCTGACAAGTCGACAGATTGAAATATTCAGGAAAGGGGGAACCCTACACGCTTGTTGTGTGTGTTTTTTGGACTATTCGATTTTTCAGATGGAACTTCGAGTTCTTAGTCAAACTAATTTTATTTACTTGATTTCCACTTGGCTTGAGGTCGGTATAGCTTTATGGAACTTACCACTAGGCTAGTGAGTCTTCTATGAAGACGCATATCTAGCGGCGGGCCTATTTCTGTTCTGCTTTTATCTGTCTTATTGCTGGTGCTGCGATGAATGTGAATCGTCGTATCATTTTTCGGGACCCAGAAACGGTAGTTAACGCATTATTGTCCTTGTTTACCTTTTAGAAGCTTTAATTAATGTAGTATTGCTAATTCTTGACGATAATTATGCCGGTCTCGCAGTTAACGTCATGCTTCGACTTTTTTCTGGGTCCACAAAGCAGAGAGACCTTCTTTGATTCCTCTTTTCATTTTATCTTTGGATATGTATACTTCTCATAGGGATTTGAAGACAATATGGTTTTGTCAGCATGTCATTCCTCATGAACAAATTACATCCAAATTGAAACATCCATGTTGGCTTTTTTCTACCTGGACGTTCATTTGTTGTTCCCAGCATGCTTCGAAAACCTCAGAATAACATATCACATGTTAATATGCATCTAAGTGCTGCCAATCATTTTTGCGTACCGCAACTGCTCTGTGTCCTTGTCGCTTTTTGTTCGGAAGCTTCCAAGTGTTATAATGAACAAACAACATTCGCGGCGTCATCCTGAACTCGCAAACATCCGGCATTCAGTCATCTTTCCTACCACAGCTTAGTCACGCAGCCATCCATTTTCGGTTTTTCTATCTACATTCTTTGTTGAGGTCTGAGATAAGGCTTTAGATCGTCGTTGCGCTTATGATTTTTCAAAGGTGCATGTTCTTCGCTTGTCTTGATTCCAGATATTAAGGTTTGATGACTCAGACCTTGGAATTTCGCCGCAAACTTGAAAAACGGTATCAAAAAATATTTTAACCATTCAGGAAAAGTGAGATCCAAACGAGACTCAGACAAAGGAGCATACTAGTTTGTACATGTTGTTTTTAAATGCAACATCTTTCGGCGCTTGTGTAACTCATTCTTGTGGTGATTTGAAAGAAATCTACCTAGTGAAAAGAATTTTCTGAACCTCGAAAAAGTCGCCTTTCTGTTGCATCGCATCCGCATTTATGAAATATGAGCTGCACCTGAGCAACAGCTCTCGAGTTACAAGAATCAGACTCACGATATACTTCTCCATCCTTGCCTGACTTTTACTGGATCAACGGGATAACGCGATTCATGCTGACAACCTGATTGAAAAAATCGCTTTGAATCAAATTCTTTGCGGAGTGTTCGAGCATCGAGTCACTCGCTACACCAACTATTCAAAAAATTCCAGGAATGAAACCAATAAAAAGGCTGATTTTTATCCAGAAGCAGGAAACCTAGATAGGCGAAACCTCATTCTCATGGAAAGTCCGTACAAATTTCCTTAGGCTTTACTGTGGAACTACTGACTGCTATCCTTGTTTTATAGAGAAGCTCGTTCATAACAACATTCTAAAGATAAAAATTTTAACGTAATTGGAACTGCCTTCCAACTCGATGTCATGTCTATTGCACGGGCAAATGCACAGATATTCTCAGTGCAGATATACCTCTATAACTTCTTACGCTTTGGTAAAATGATGATGCAAGACATCTATTTATACTTTGTAGTCCTGCAAGCAGCTTTTGCTTTTCTTCAGAAATGAAGCGGAGGAGTTAGGGTGAAGCATTAGCTCAAAAGGACTTGCCTTCTGAAAAATCCTTTTCATGGGTAAAGACAAACTTCCCTGGTCATTTTTCCATTCCTTATCCTTAAAGTATGAGTAATGGAAAAATCCGGGGAAACAAAATCTACAAATGGACGCAGGGGGACGGGAGCCCGTGAGAATTGGTAGACATATTTTTAAAGTTACTCCATAAAATAAATAAGAGCATAGCTTCAATTTATTTTCAAATATTCTTTATCATTGTTATTTTTTAGTAAGATTACCCATCTCATCTAATTTTAGTAGTAACATTTTTATGCCCAAGGTGGCGGAGACCTCAATTTTTTTACCCCCCCCCCCCCCCCCGCTTCTCGCTCATTTTCTGCCTCCGACATTGAAATCTAGACATGAATCCCGGAAATCAGAAGCTACCAATTCATGAAGCAAGGTAAATCTGTTTTTTTCTTCTTTTGAAACCTCAATCGTGAACGAAGAACGTGAATTTAATCATAATTTCTTCCCTAGTCGTTATGGTAATTGAAGCACTAGATTGATATAGGCTTGACTTTCTTAATTTTTTTTTTCAAAACTCACTCTGGCGATGCTTTTTATTATAAGTATGCCTGTAAGCTTTGGTTTGATCCTATCCTTTTGTGTTTCATTCATCTGATGTTTGTTTTCTCCATTTTCCCTGAATCTCCGGCTTTCCCTATGAAGCACACTCCTATCTTATCATCGAATTATTTAGTGAGCCCCATCTCTACTATTTCCAATTAAAAAATATAGGGGAGGTAACTTGGCTACCTATATAAATTCTGAGAGAAGGCTTTTCAAAGGAGGATAGATATAGTACAATTTCTTCAGAGAAGAAGTAATGATTTATTATATGTAGCTTCCACCACAAATTTGATCTCTGCTAGGATTTTCAGCGATAATACGACTGCAACAAATATATGAATTTTCCAGAGTGTAACGCGCCCAAGGACGTCCACAGAAGATGACGAGGAGAAGAAGGAAATGGCCGAAGCTGCGTTCCGCGAATGGCTGAAGCGCAAAGCCTCAGAACCCCACACGCCTCGAGCATCACCTTCTAGGTATTACTTCTATTTCAAAGAGCATCGGCATTATTTCCAGCCATATTTTCATAAATTCCATTGCTTTTTTTTTCATTTTCTCATAGGATAGCACAGGAAGACTCACAGTTCTAAGTACAGGCACTTTTGAAAGTTTACGTACTCTTTTGATAAAGGCTAGGGTAAATGCCTGGTAACCTTCATTCACAAGGAACTGACTATGTCATTATTCGGAAGCACACATTCCATGCACTCTTACATCACTTCCGGAGCCGTATTAACTTGTCAGGTTGTTACAAATCGCCTTCACAGGGTAGGGTGTATGCAATTTTTCGAAGTTGCTCGGCGTTCTCCACGTAGGAATGCTTCAAGTTTTGTGAACACATTTTAGCACTGTTCTGCTTTAAAAATCGATTCTGTATTTTTTTTTGTATTTTATACTGGTGTCCTTGGAATTATGACTTGCTTGGTCAGTGGAGTAGCAGAGTGTGAAGATATCCAACATTTCATTCCACTGAGAATAAAGCACCTAACTTTTCAAAAAAAAACATTCCTAAGACGTTTCTTGGAAAAATTGGGGATTAAGCTGATGTCCTTGCGATCCTCAGGCTACACTCCGCGCTAATTGTGGAATTCAAAAGAGTACCTGATAAGTAATGAACTAGCATGAATCCAGATGAACTATTATGTGTACTAATCGTTCGATTTTCATAGATGCTATCTGCTTAGGCTTCTCAGTTCTTGTGAAGGTTGAGTTATGTAGCTTCCTCGTTCCTTATTGGATACATCTAGTTGGATATTTGATTCCCTTTGTCTGTCCCTGGAAAAATCCCAGGGAGAAAGTTGTGGGATTATGAAGGTTGATGGGGAAATTAGAATTAATCGAGATGATCAAGTTTTGGCAGTTTTTTCTCCTACTAAAGATGTCAGCAAAGGCAGAAAACGATCACCGTTCCCCGTTCAAAGTAAATATTTGTAAATCTTCATAAATCCATTAATTTATTTGATTTTCATTTGGTCAGAATTGTAGTGCTTTTAAATAAACTGGTAGATAAATGTGGCGCACCTCTGCACAGCCGTAGTGGAAATTGAGCTGGTCAAGCCACAGAGAACATCATCTTCTGGATTTTCGCCATTAAAATAATATCCTAGCTTTTAGGGAACAAATCTGCCTGCACCTGAAAGAAGACGCCCGGCACCGTATGTACAACAACTGGTTACATAGTCGACGATTTGCACAATCCCCCCAGACGAACGGCGAGACGACACCGTCATCGGAAAACGCCCAAAGAATATTTCCGCCGTCATGAGCCGGTGTTCCACCTGGTTACGTGCTTGAATAGTTGGATGTTCTACGCGATTCTTTCAGTGCAATTGCCAGTTTGTGCCCCGTTTCCGACGTTGTTCCGTGCAACTGCTGCATTCTGAGTGTTTCAAAACGCGTGTTTTCGGCCCAATCCGCTAACTTATTCATATGTTGTGCTCGAGACGATTCTAACAAATTGAAAATTTCATATTATTTGGTGGTAGACTATTGCACTATGGTCTTCATGTGATGCGACGTCAATGTGAGGCACTTCTGGTGATGACGTTTTCTTGGTGACCACCACCACCTGCCGCCTCTCGCTAGTCGTTTGTATTTCTATTTGTTATGAATTACTCTTTGTTATGACATATTAGCATGCTACTACTTGCGTTACCATTACAGTATTATAGGTGTTTTTAGGTGAATCCACTTGCGTACGTACTTGTACCTACATGCATGATATTTGAAATTCAGCCGATTAATCAACTTGCACATAAATCTTTATTGTCAGTTATCCATGACGTAACAGAACTTACTATGGTGATCTCTTAACTATTATCCGATATTGCAATATGCCTCAATTATTTCCAGCAGAACCAAAAACTAAGCATGAGTTTGCTGTGGTTCGACAAAATATTACCCGAGGTTTTCCCCCGCTCTCTGACAGGGACATGGTTCAGCATATTATTTTGCCCTCGATCCTCTTCAGCTTTGGTTTCCGTTTAAAAACTCTGCAAATGGTAGTATTCTGGCCAGGAAAGCAGCTTCCTATATGTTTATACAACGTCTTCCGTGTCATCTATGAAGCAGTACATGCCTTTAGAAGGTTACTACATACCTTGTAACGGGACGATGAATTAAAAGGAAAAATTCGAATGAAGCGTCTCCTAATTAAGCCGTAGATGATTTTCTATTATCACATGTCGCAAGCTTCATCTTCTGAAACAGATAAGCTGAATACCTGCGAATAGGAGAAAAGTTCAGTGAGCACTTCGTAGCAGAAGTCGGAACTCTCAGAAGTAATTCCAAATTTCGACGAGAACTTTACCTTGTTCAATAGAAGAAGGATTATTACCTCATATTACTGACCTCGAATATGTAGATGCCCATAATATAATTCTTTTCTGGTGGACATTCTCTTATATTATTGGTCAAGAATTTGCTTCATTAATGTACTTGGATTGGAAAAAAACTTCGTGCATCTATCTGTAGTGGTCATGTCATTAGCATACGTTGCTATATTTTTCTCAACTTCAGAAAGGAATCCAGTAATCAGGCATTCTTACAAACTGTAATAACCGATAATCACTGCATGTTTGAAAACTGTACGTACTGAACTGTACGCAATAACTGTATAAAACTAATTAACTACAACTGTACTTAATAATTGTATGTATATTTAAAAATATTAGAGGAAAAGCTCATGAATAGATCTTGGAGTTTTTGGCACTTTTATGAAGCTTCTGATGTGTGTTTTGGAGTAAGGAAACCAACGAAATCGTGTCGGTTGCGTCAAATTTTTGTGTTAATTTTTGAGTACCAGGTTTTCTTCATAAGCTTGTCGTCGTCTGCTTTCGCCACTGCTCACATCCTGTGCTAAAAAATCCAACCAACTTAGGTAAGATTACCGACCCTCCATTACTGCGCAAATATCGTACTTGTTATCATGATTGAAAATTTGTAGGGAATTATCAAAACTACAGCGCCAGATTGAATGTTGCAACTGCATTTACTGCTCTGATGATTCACATGTGAAAGGAGTAGCACAGTAGTCAGCAAGGCAGGATCGAATTCACGGATACGACTATGCATGTTGGAGGTTTACTATGTATTGTGCCTGTGGCGTTCTCCAGATAAACTAAGTGGTAGAGAGTGGCAAAAAAGGGCGGAAGGGTAGACGTGGGAAAAGGTGAGGTCTCTGCCACTTTGGAAACCCGGATGGAAAATAAAAATAATGAAAATATTGGCTACAACAATAAATAATTAGAAATTATTTGAAAAATTATGTTAATAGTAAACAATCAAAAATATCCTAATACAGGTTTTTATTTATTTTGGAAAATAACTTCGAAAATATGGCGACTTATGTGGTAACCTCGTTTTCACCTTGTTTCCGCCTCTTTTCCACTGCCAACTGAGTATGCAGGAGCAAATGAAATCTCTGGGGTTTCATCTGATGTCCAGCTTTCTCTCCCTCATGAAAGGTCGAGGATGATTTGGGCTGCTCATAGATGTCCTGTACTGGCACACTGTTCAAAAAAGGGTTCCATGGTAGTAGTCGTAATAATGTTTGAGAAATCATGGCAATATGATTGTCCTTGGTATTAGTGATGGTATCCATTTCAGAATTACATAAGAACGAGCATGACTGCAGTGAATATGTGATAGAAAATCCAGCAAATAGGTGGATAGAGCCTGCCAGAAAATATAACGTCATCCTTAGAGACGTGCTGGGAAGCTAGGAAATTTCCACAACCCGCATGTAAAGACATCTACAGATATCTATAACGAGTATGCAGATATCCACTTACCTAAATGCACGATAACATTCTTCGGATATCCCGTGAAGCAGCTTAATCCACTTGCCTAAATGCACAATAATATTCTCCGGATACCCCGTGAAGCAGCTTAAGCCCTTTGTCAGATTGCTATCCTTGTAGTGCTTCTTAAGTGCATACATACGTACGATATGATAGTACCCAATTAGGCAAAGGGCAATTTCAGCGACTACTAGTGCACAGAACAAAAAGTGTTTTCTGCTAATGATACTTAAGTTTTCTACGAATTTGAAGGAACACAGGCATTATCTGTACATCAGCAGTATTCTTCCAAATATATCTGTCTTTGCTTTCTTTCTGTTAATCTCATTCTGTTAGCTCATTTTTCACGCGGATACATCTGTATAGAAAATCCTCAATGTGACTAGAGATTTAGGCGCTCTCGCACACGTTGTCGAAAGATCATTTTCAACTCCTTATAATACTTAAGGTAAATAATGAGGGGTTAAGATGTATGTCATGTATTCTCTCAAGTGCAAAAGATCGTCCCTGATTTTTTTGACGACAAATTAACCAAAAACTTTTATCGTATCAGCCTAATCACAAAGGGCACGGATTGCCAATTTGATAATGAAAAAATGAGTTCTGATTCTGTTCCCAGTTCAACAAGTATCGCTGACGTCAATTTGCCACTGTTATTAAGTACTGACATGTTCAAGTACTACATATAGGAACGAGAGACGTCTTGTCGATCATACATAGGACCGAATAATGCATTAGCTTCATTTGAATTCAAAAACTCGGTTTAAAATAAGTAGGAATTTCGTATTTCCGAAGAGAAAGGAGAAGTGCAGCTAACGAGAAAATATGAGAAGAGGTTGAGGGCCTCCTGATTTTTCAACATTCAAATTTTATGGATCGGGTTCTGAATTGACAATAAACTATTTGGGTTACTCGGTCTTTATTCGGTCCCAGGTATCCTGTCGATCCTTGAAATCTTGCTCAGTGAGTTTAAATTTTGGGTGCAAGGGGTAGTTATCACCACGTTAGTGTTGATTTAAATTACTTCTAACACTACATATAATGGATACGAGTACGTGTAGACTAATCGACTGGTTCTGCACCTACACCCAATATGTAGAATAACTACATTTTTTAAAAATTATATTAGCATTCCGCTACAGATGTGAAGCACATGCCACGAGCAGCTTTGTCGTCTGTGGTTATGGTACGAGCGATCGGAAGTGAGTAGTGACAAAAAAAAATAATAATAAATAATAATGCATAAATAGCAATAAGTAGTAAGTAAGTACGAAAGAAACACTCCTACGAGAATTAAGTGAGAGGAAACGTTATAACGCCATTCCTTCGAAGGCAATTTTAGCGGGATGGCAAAAGACGCTGGAAAAAGCCTTAATTCCAATGCTCCCAGTCATCAAACCCAGCAGATGAAAGCACAGCAAATTTTCTGATAACGGAAGAACTTTCCGAGATACCGACGATCCACGCTTCGAAGGCAAAAATGTCTGTGAGACACGCCCAACAATCATAAAATGCTTTCATCTGTCTTGTCACCACGTCTACTTACTGTTTTCCAACTGAAGTGTGTTTATAGTAGTATGCTAAGCTCACAATGAATGGATTTATAGAGTACCCCTATTTAATGTCGCTGCTACAACACATTTATACGTACATCTGCAAGTAGAAGTAAAAGCCGATGGATTGCATTTGGCCCATGCACAGCAGTTTTTCCTTGTAAATGCAAATAAGGGTTGCGCTGGAAGGTTGCGTTTCCACGTAGAATTATCCAGGCAGCAGCTGCGAGAAGAAGAGCAATTCAGGAGACATCAGCTCGAGAACCACATGGATAATGGAGCTGTTCAGGTGAACCGAAATACCTCGAGCTCGTTCAAGCAGGCTCGGCAAAGCTCTGAACTATTATAAATGCAGGTTAAAGATGGAATAGGTTAGCTGCTCTTCTGGATTCGGCATGCAAGCGATTTACACGTATCTACTTGACGTCGCCGTCGAGGAACTACAATACCAACGGTGTCGCTTGATGAAACTGCGCGATGTCTGCGATTTCGCGTTTTTTTCGTCGCATCTCCATAACTCTCTTTAATTTTGACCATTTTCAGAAAGGAGTAGATATTCGGAATCGGGATGATCTAGTCTATCCGGTGATATGCTTAGAAGTTGAAAATTTGAAAATTTTTGTTGATCATGTAGAAAAATCACCTAGGGATACAATTAGGAGAGACTCGCTGCTTTGAGTCTCTCCTAATTGTATCCGCAGGTACTTTTGTTAGAATGGAGCCCGTTAATTCCTTATTTTTGTGAGGAAGTTATTACAGTGCACTACAAATCCTTTTTTCAGGTTTGGGACAAGATGAGGACAAGAAAGGTACCTCATATGACCAGGATATGAACCAGGATACCAATTTCATCAATTTCAGAAATAATTTTCACATTTTCAGCTGTTTTGAAGGGAAATCGATGTTTGAGATCTTCGAGTGAAGTTTTTTTTCGACTATCTTGAAACCTCCTCACTGCGATTGTGCCTTTAATCGCATGTGTATGCGATTTATAGAAAAAGTACCTTCTCATAGTTGAAAAATGATCTTTCCGATGTTAAACTGAATTTTTTGGAAGAAATAACCTGCGAATTCACAGTTTGTCACTCATTATGGTTTCTTAACCTTCTGCAACGGCAACAGCCATTGTTCCCCTGCGCCATTTTCCCTCTCTATCCATATCCCTGGCAGGCTATACACGCGGCCTCGCTATCGCTCGAGCGATGGATCGCTGGGCCTCGCCGTACCCTGCGGTATTTTCACACCTCTTGGATGCGACTGCATCTGAAAATAGGAAGGGAGTATTTATATGAATATTTATGAATGGAAAGCTGAAAAAAATGAGGTTTTACTTTNAAATTTTCCGAAAAAAAATCGTGGCAATGTGATTAGAAGCAGCCGAGTAGAAGATATGCGCTTAAAACTACTACAAAAGCCGGCATTAAATTTGACATGCCCAAACTCAAAACATTGTTCCAGAGATCACCTATCAAAAAGGAGCAATGCTGCTTCGGTTGCTCTCAGATGTCATTGGTGTTGAGCCGTTCCGAGATGCCCTACAACAACTTCTCAGAACCCACGAGTATAGCACAGCCACACATCTGAACTTGTTTTCTTGCTTGAACGATGTAAAGTTCACTTTCTATAAATTATGATGAACTCTTAGCCCTCTACATATCAATAATTTCTTTCATTCTTCAAAATGAGGAATTCAGGTTGTCAATCGAGCAAATATCAGTGGCTGGTGCGGAGCTTTGAATGTGACACACCTAATGGAACCCTATTTCCATCAAACAAGTTTTCCTGTGATCTATGCTCATGCCGATAAGAATGGCCTTTCCTTGTCTCAGGAACCATTTAACGGTACCCATATAAAGAGCCAAGATTTCCCCTAATGGCTGTGCCCCCCCAATTTACCATTTTGTAGATATATCCACGCAATTACCCTCAGCATGGAACTACAAGTGGATAATACCTGTTCGATCGGGTCACTACAACTCTGAGAACACCGAAATCCTTTGGATGGTTCCTCAAGCGCTCGAGAGTAAGTGTAGACATCCTTATCTTTCCAAGCTTTTGAAAATGTTTTCAAAAACGGTGATTTGAAGTAGTTCTGTATATTCTGAACGCATTTTTCAACTAATCTTTGTCCCAATTCCTTTGGGTGAACAAGAACTGCATATAGACCGACCAGAAATTGAGCGCCATCCGGTTATTTACATTTGCACACTTCGAAGGTCGTAAGAATTTACTTCTACCAGCAGTAAGTACCTGATAAAGGTTCTTAGATTCGCAGCAATGCCCGCTAAAGGCAATAAACAGATGGCATGTGGCCTCTTATACAACTGCAACGTATGGGAGGTTAGTTTAGGCTTGGACAAGCTCAATAATTGTCTTGAGCTTCTACTTCAATTTTTGTAGGAGCTCTCGTGCTAATGGTAGATTCATAGATTTTTCTCCCTCTTACTTCAGGGTTTTCTACGACGATGAAAGCCTCAACTCACTTCTGAAAAAAATTACCAGTGAAGACGCCCCTATCGGAGTAAAAATATCCCTTGTTGGAGACGAAGTTGCATTGGTCGCGTAAGTTTTACGTTTTTGTTCCTGGAGGGAGGTTTAGAAGAGTCCGAGTACTTTTGGCCTCTGATGAATATTCCGTACGGTTAATTGTGTTGAAATCTATCGTTGCTCTTTAGACGCCAAGAAAGTAAGGGTCATCCATACTCATATGACCGTCTCCTTAATATCCTGGTCTCGGTGTTCAACACGCCATTGACTGATGATCCGTCGTTTTCTCTAGCGGACATCACCTTACCGCAGTTCGAGTTCTTTGCTAGCCTTATTCGCGATACGATCGATGCTCCACTCATCAACGTGAGACTTGTTTGTTATCCACTTCTAAAGTAATTTTGTTATTTTTAAATTAAATATTTTCAAGCGACTCTTTGATAAGGCATTCGGCAAAATCTACAGAACTGAGCTATGGGAGGACTCAAGTTCATGGAATGCAAAGTCAGCACTGCTTCATCCTTGTTTGCTTTCTTTTTTTTCATTTATATGTCCGTTAGAAGTGGCAGATTACTATGATTTGCAGTGTTTTCAAGTATCGTTTCTTGCCTTACGCCGTCATGTACAACGTCGGAGATGCAACGGCAATGGCCCAGAAAACTTTCGACAAAATTATTAGGAATTGCCAGCTACTTTACAGTAAGAATGGAACTTCATGGTGCAGCGGGTAAGCGTTCACATTAGCTGCTGTGCTACAATCGTACTGCATGCGTATAGAGCAGTAAGCTGTGTTTCTGACAATCCAGCTTAGGCGTACTTCCTCCGCTTGGCATCGTTAGAGTTGTATTCACTATTTGTTCGACCATATCTTACTGTACATCCCGACCCCAACACAGTCCAATAACTTTTGGGAGCAGTAATCCAAGGAGAGCGCATGCTCTCTTCCAAACCCCGTTCGGCTCACTTTTTATGGCCACAAGCATCATTGAGATTACATAGGGCAATCATGTTAACGCCATCAAATTTACCTGTCGTTAACATGGGCGTTAACACGTCTACCCTGGGTGGTCTCAGCTACGTATGTCGGTTTTGCTTTTCTTCTACATTTGAGTCCTAGTGCATCATTGGTACTACCCAGGGCGAACGTGTTAACGCTTCCAGATTTACCCACCCTTAACCGGCGTAAACAGGTTTACATTGGGTAATCTCAGATGATGCATCCAGGCCCTTCTTTCCTGTATGCTAGTTGCTATTCCATTCTTGCACCCGATCTTATACCGTTTCGCAAAAAAAAACTGTCGGAGCAAAAAGTAGTGAAGCGTTGGTTGAGAAAAAGAGGGAAAATGGAGATCATGCTAGAGCTGTAGCATTCACTCTTAATGAAAGAAATTCTATGAGCTCAGTTAGGGAACAAACTAAAAGAAATCCACCATTCGATCTTGACATCGAACTGGAGACAGCGACGAAGAATGCAACAGAAATAGGTGGTTTTGAAGATACAGAATAGAAAACTTAATTTCGACACAAAAACAGGTTAAAGAAGATTTTTTCAAGGATTTTTTAGGGTCCCTAACGACATCCACCGTGGTACTTACTGTGGTGCAGCTAAATACGAGCGTGACAATGGTGCGAATTTCGCAACGCTCATGCAGCTTTATTCTGAAGAAGTGCAAGTGAATCCATATTTCTACCAAGAGTATCGTGCACTTCTGGAAGGAATGGCTTGCACAGAATTGCCTCACGCTCTTAAAGAGTAAGCGCAATCTTTTCTGCTAGGAGTGCTGAATTTCTTTTGATTGCCAGTTGCTGTTCATGGTTCGTGTTCTGTTCATTTCAGAATAATCAGCCTTTTTATTGAGTCTCCCCTCCAACCACCAATGATCTTCGGTTGGCTTAAAACGAATCCCAGCGCTTCAGATGCACTTTACAATTTCTTAGCGGTAGCTCTTTGCTTTGACAAAAAAAAACTGGCGCACATATCCTTGCCAGAATTGCAGAACAAGCCGGACGAAGTGCTACGATATAGAGGTTTATCTTCGTATCTGGACGCAATGACATACAATTGGAGGACGAACCGCAGGCTGCAGCAGGTACAGTGCTGAAGGGGCGGTCTCATTGGTAGTACAATACCAACGGTGTCGCTTGATGAAACTGCGCGATGTCTGCGATTTCGCGTTTTTTTCGTCGCATCTCCATAACTCTCTTTAATTTTGACCATTTTCAGAAAGGAGTAGATATTCGGAATCGGGATGATCTAGTCTATCCGGTGATATGCTTAGAAGTTGAAAATTCGAAAATTTTTGTTGATCATGTAGAAAAATCACCTAGGGATACAATTAGGAGAGACTCGCTGCTTTGAGTCTCTCCTAATTGTATCCGCAGGTACTTTTGCTAGAATGAAGCCCGTTAATTCCTTGTTTTTGTGAGGAAGTTATTACAGTGCACTATAAATCCTTTTTTCAGATTTAGGACAGACGGTATTTTCGCACCTCTTGGATGCGACTGCATCTGAAAATAGGAAGAGAGTATTTATATCAATATTTATGAATGGAAAGCTGAAAAAAATGAGGTTTTACTTTGTCGACGAAGTATGGAATGAAATCCGATTCCCAACGCTTTTTCATTGTGTTAGAAAATCTCACGGGTAGGAGCTGGACTACAAAACTTTTAAAATGAACAGTGCTTCAGCTACATGTAATGTTGAAATTTACCATGAAAAACTCCTACCCGTGAGATTTTTTTACAACAAGCTGATCAAATCTGGAAATATGTTTTCTCGACAAGCATGGATTTCATTCCACAATTATCGAAAAAACAAATCCTTAGTTTTTTTCTCATTTATATTTCTCAACACTTAGTTTTTTTCTCATTTATATTTCTCAACACTTTCTTAATATTTTCAAATACAGTCGCATCCAGGAGGTGCGAAAANATCAAATCTGGAAATATGTTTTCTCGATAAGCATGGATTTCATTCCACAATTATCGAAAAAACAAATCCTTAGTTTTTTTCTCATTTATATTTCTCAACACTTAGTTTTTTTCTCATTTATATTTCTCAACACTTTCTTAATATTTTCAAATACAGTCGCATCCAGGAGGTGCGAAAATACCGCAGGGCACATCAGTCGACGGCGAGGCCCAGCTATCCATCGCTCGAGCGAAAGCGAGGCCGCGTTTATAGCCTGCCAGGGATATGTGTAGAGAGGAAAAATGGCGCAGGGGAACAATGGCTATTGCCGTTGCAGAAGGTTAAGAAACCATAATGAGTGACAAACTGTGAATTCGCAGGTTATTTCTTCCAAAAAATTCAGTTTAACATCGGAAAGATCATTTTTCAACGATGAGAAGGTACTTTTTCTATAAATCGCATACACATGCGATTAAAAGCACAATCGCAGTGAGGAGGTTTCAAGATAGTCGAAAAAAAACTCCACTTGAAGATCTCAAACACCGACTTCCCTTCAAAACAGCTGAAAATGTGAAAATTATTTCTGAAATTGATGAAATTGGTATTCTGGTTNAAGATAGTCGAAAAAAAACTCCACTCGAAGATCTCAAACACCGACTTCCCTTCAAAACAGCTGAAAATGTGAAAATTATTTCTGAAATTGATGAAATTGGTATTCTGGTTCATATCCTGGTCATATGAGGTACCGTTCTTGTCCTCATCTTCTCCCAAATCTGAAAAAAGGATTTATAGTGCATTGTAATAACTTCCTCACAAAAATAAGGAATTAACGGGCTTCATTCTAACAAAAGTACCTGCGGATACAATTAGGAGAGACTCAAAGCAGCGAGTCTCTCCTAATTGTATCCCTAGGTGATTTTTCTACATGATCAACAAAAATTTTCGAATTTTCAACTTCTAAGCATATCACCGGATAGACTAGACCATCCCGATTCCGAATATCTACTCCTTTTTGAAAATGGTCAAAATTGAAGAGAGTTATGGAGATGCGACGAAAAAAACGCGAAATCGCAGACATCGCGCAGTTTCATCAAGCGACACCGTTGGTATTGTACNATCACCGGATAGACTAGACCATCCCGATTCCGAATATCTACTCCTTTTTGAAAATGGTCAAAATTGAAGAGAGTTATGGAGATGCGACGAAAAAAAAACGCGAAATCGCAGACATCGCGCAGTTTCATCAAGCGACACCGTTGGTCTGTGCCAAATCGGGAGAGCTTCATAAGCGCTTTTCTAGTTATTAGCTCAAATAGTACTTTTTCTTCCTACTGCATAAACGTTTCCAGTATATTTTATTGAAAAGCTGCATGGATCTCTGCTTCATATTTTGATAATGTTTGAGTTTTTGAAACCTTTTTTCTGAAAATCCCTTAATATTAGGATGTTCTATTTTGAATTTTTCCGTTAAGTTCTCTAGCCTGCTGGATATTCTTTCGCCAAGAATGACAGAGGAGCAAGAAGAGGTGTTCACAGAATACGAAGAAAAGATCCAGAAAAATATTGAGTGGTCAGCGAAGTACCTCACTTCCATAATGAGGTGGATGTATGACAATCTTGTTGTCATCGGCAAGGAACGATGGGACAAGAGGTGCTCATAACTATCTGCTCCTTACAAATTTTTCTACCATTTTGTCGTTATTATACTTACTACATTTTGCTGCACCTTCCACCTATTTCTCATTCCAGACTTCCTGGCATAGTAAAGCCGAAACGATACGACGTTGAGATTACACCGTATATTCCTGGATCAGGAAAATATGGATTCTATCGCAACCTAACCTTCGATGGCAAGATTAAGGTTTGCAGCCGATTTAATTCTCACTCGAAGTGCTGCACTTCTATTAAGGTATAATGAATTTCAGATGAAGTTCGCCGTGACGCGAAGAACCTCAGAAGTAGTTTTGAACGCTCATCGACTGGTAATCGATCCAGATACCATCATACTAGAAGACGCACAGCATAGAAAATATGGTAGTGTTACACATGTTAAACACCGTTACCTTCAAGGAGTTATGCCACTTACATCTTCCTTACAGATGTTACTGCGTTGGGAGTTACCAAGGATTACGAGAATGGAATCCTGACCATTCCTGTTGCGGGAGCCCTCTTCCCTGATGTTGAATATTCTTTATCGATATCTTACTCAGGGTTTATTTTCGATAAACCACATCGTGGCATTTTGAGCAACTATAATTTCTATGAATTCAATGGAAAGCAGGGGTGAGGACGATTTACTATGGTTCCACGTTATCAAAGTGCATTTTCAAGAAAGCCATTGTAGAAAAAATGAAGTCAATTCATTCAGGTGGATATTCAGCACGAATTTCGAGGGTGGTCCAGGTTCTAGGTCTCTCATGATCTGCTGTGATGAGCCCTCATACAAAGCTGTGTTTAATGTAAGTGTTTTTACCATTGAAGGTTTCCCGTGCTGTAATAACAAATTCATCCATCATCGTACTGCACAATCTTCCGTGTAGTGAAACCTCTCAGAATTGTAGTCATCTCAGGAAAATGTGAATTCAGTTGTTTTCTGTAGGATGCTGAGAACCCAAGCATACAACTACATACTATAGATGTTCTAGTTTCATTTACATTTCTGGATTATGGAGCGTTATAGCTGGAGCGGACGGCAAGGTCAAGCTTCGTGATTGGTCAATTCACCCAAACGGCCAATGACAGAGATCGGTCACCCCGCCCTTTCCAGATATAATGCTCCACACCTATTTTTTCTGGATCCTTTCCCACTGTTGTTGTCAGTGAGCGAACAGAACTTGCTGGCACGGATTCGCTCACAGCTTTTTAACAGCATAGCTATTGAATAACATTAAGAAATTACTGAAGAAATGGTAAAGAAGCGGGAGCGTTATGAGCAAATTTATTGTAATTATATGATATAATATGCATAATATAATTTGACCTGCAATTCCTCAGCAATCTACTTGAAGATCTCGGTGAAGCATGCTGCTGATATGACAGCCTTGTCCAACATGATTAACACAGGCACTGTGGTGTCGAAAGGCGGTTGGGCAGTGACAACATTCCAGGAAACCCCTAAAATGGTATTCAATTGCATTTTCACTAGATCCAGAGTATTTAAAGTGCTCATATTGTTTAGTCTTCCTATCTGGTTGCTATTTGTGTCGGCCAGTTCGCCTCCCTGTCAACCGTATCTGAGACCGGAGTCCTTGTAAGGGCTTATTCGTGGACAGGAATGGAGCAATACGCGGATTTCTCGTTGAAGGTAATTTTTTCTCACTTACTCGGATTATTTGAGCAATGATCTTTTGAAGATATTTACTTTGAGTTAAGATTGTGGCTGGAACTGTTGATTACATGAGCAAGTACTTCAACTACTCATTTCCTCTGAGCAAACTTGGTATGTTTAATTGGATTTTCGCATCTATAATCAGTGAAACAGAGCTCTTGCGCTTGTACTGAAGTGTTCCTGCAGTACAAAAGTCATGCTTTCATATTGATATTTACAATTTTTCGTTATCCGTTATCATTGGTGTTGTTTCTAGACATCATGACTCATCCACAACATGCTAACCGAGACGGAATGGCAAATTGGGGTCTCATCATTGGAGAGTGGGTTGTACTTCCAATTGTTGTCAGAGGCTGCATGGATCTTATCATCTTAGCTATGAGAAAATGATGGTGGATACGGATTACGCCGATGTTGCCACACTCAGTGATGTTGCAGTCACGCTGGCTCGTGATGTTGTTCAACAGGTCCTCATCAGACTAGATGATGAAGAGATCTTCAGTGTTATCGCCATTTTTTGATTTTTTTAGTGGTTCGGTGACTTAGTGACTATGGATTGGTGGTCCAGCACTTTTCTGAACGAAGGTCTCGCTGAGTATTGGGCCCATATCGCAGCAAGCCACGTTCTACCTGAGCAAAAGGATTACTTCTTGGTTTGTGATATGCCTGTCTCAAGCACGATTTTCACAGTATTTCTGGAGACGAGTTAAGGATTCGATTCTTGAGATTTCTTTATCTTGTTTAAGGATTCTTGAAGAATTGTGTTGGCCATTCTCATACTGCTCGCGCTTAGCGAAGCACGTACATGAGGCCTAGACTTTCATTTACCCCGTATGAAATCAATATTTAGAAAAGTCCATGCATTCTATCCTCCTGTTCACATTCCGCAGTATTCGAAACATTTCCGAAAAGTTTGTGCAGTTCGACTGCGATCGAAGCGACTCCACCCAGGATGCTCTTATCCTTGTCAAGCTGATAAAGATCGCGTGGACGTATTAAGTAGTGAACCCCGAACACTACGGGACTAGCCCTTGAACTTTAGATCTCCACCGGACTCGAACCAGTAACCGCCCGACTGATAGTCAAGCGCTCTACCTATTGTGCCGTCAGGACATGTCAGCGCCCCAGGCACTGTCCCCTACACATCCAGAGTCAACTACTCTACCCTTGAGTCATACACGCAGACATTTTTTTGGATGTGTCGCTAGGAAACGAGAGAAAAACCAGGAATGATCACCATTTCGTTTAACAGGCACTGAATCTCAACAATAGTGCAACGGATCCGTGCCAAACGTTGTGTGTTATGGAGTTTACTCATCCTTGATAAGTGAATGGAGTTTATTCATCCTTGATAAGTGAATATTTCCATACGCTATCAGCTCATGTAGTTTTAAAATGGCAAAATACTCTGATTGAACTAAAATACCACTAACTAGAATTTGAAGGTAAGAAAAACGCTCTTATTTGAGGGTTACTCTCGATTCGCAACCACAGCCACTTCGTTGTGGAACGACTGCGGAAGTAACTCCTCTGCACCGCTTATTTCTGACGACGGTGGATTATTCGCTCCAACAATGTATTTGAAGGTGCGACGAGGTAAGCATTCGCAGACGGTGATCTGGTATTACTACCCGGAGATTTCAGGGAAGTGCTATTATGAATGTTCTTTCAAGCGCAGTGCCAGCAGATGTACTCCAGGAAGGCCTCCGGAATTTTATGATCAAAAAGGCATATGCGAATGCTAGTCCTGACGAGCTGTGGTCATCGCTGACAGAGGTGCGAGGGCCTGACTGAGTTTCTGTAAAGACCTATCTGTCATATCTGGCCTATCTATCAAACTTTTATCCTTTGCTTGTTGCTTTTGTACTTATGGAAGGAAATCATCGTGTGACAGCTTTATGCGCCAATTAAGGCATGTGGAAGCAACGGTGTTAAGGGCTGGGACGGTAAAAATTTGGATGTCGCGGCATTCATGAAATCCTGGACTACTGAGGTGACAAATGTTGCAGTTTCCCAAATCTTCATGACTTCCTCTTTTTTATAGATCCTCAATATAATTTTTAGCATTCACAAGACTGGAAGTCACTGATCGAGTCATGTTCCAGAAATCGTTCCCAATCCTGAAAGTCAGTGTGGACAGTGATTATCGTATTTCCTATCGTCAAGAATCTTGTATTAATGGGAGTGCCACCTGGTATATTCCAATTTTCAGCGCTAACAGAACAAACGAAGGTAATATCTTCTAATGTGGCAATATAAATCAGTTTATTTAAGGAAGTAAGCAGTTCCAGAATTCAACTGGTTCTATGGGAAATACGGTACTTCTCCGTCATGGTCGTTACCTTTTCCTCTCACGAGACTGGACAATGTTCGAGGCAATGTGAGCCAGCATATTCTCGTGAGGAACAATCCGAAATGTTCCAGGATTGATAATTCCGCATTTCCAGTGTTTCGTACGAATGCATTACGATAGGATGCTATTTCCGTTCATGAAGCGCAACATGCACATAGTAGAAGATCCCGTCACTCACGGTACGATCCTCAGCGATGCATGGTTCTTTGTATCGTGAGTTGTGCCGTTAATATCATAGAAATATTCATAGATTTTACATACATGAATTTGCTCTTTCTAGAAGAGAAGATTACTCGTGGAGGCAGTTTTTGGATGTTTTTGGCTCAGTTGATTGGGCAGACAAGCCTATTCCGTGGATTGTTGGATTACAGTTTATGGAGAAGTTGTATCGATCTTTCCGATTCACTGATGATTTCCAAAGAATTTCAGTAAGTCACGGAGCTCTTTCTAGAGAAAGCAGTGTGTTCTTCGAGTTTTATCCATGTTATTTTTCTCCTTCAGTGGAGATTCCAGTTTTCATCATCATCGGATGCCATATTGTTAAAAACATCGGAGGCTGCATAATTAATACTGTCGTTTTGGTACCAAAATACATAATATATACTGAGGATAGGATAAAAGCCGATCAGACTAACTTACAGTATTAGTTATTTAGGAATCAATGCGAAAAATCGGGTATTTGAAAGGAGGACGCTCTGCGGTCCCTACATATTAACCTTGTTACAGGGCTTCTTGCACATCACGTGCTTGATTTCAAATAAAAATATCCAGAACAGTATCCAGTCCTAATCAAAATTCGCATACGATTATATCGGAGCAGTAGGGCACAAGCATTTCCTTAGGGCACTTTCCCTTAGAGACTGTACGGAGAGAATGGAGCTGGTTAGACCGGGTCAGTATGATCAGTAGACTTCCTCCAGCATTTTCTTGTGGGCCAGATTTTAGGAAACGCGCAAAAGTGACGATTCCTTCAAGAAACGCGTTCTTCCCTTATCACATGAATATTCCAGGGATTTACATCTTCAGGAAATGTCCATTAGCTTTCATATCTACAAGGAAATTCAATTTTTAGAGGGTCCTGGTTTTTTCCATCATTCATCCATCCACATTCTTACAGATACATATATCTGATATTTATTAGGCCTTATCTATCAATCCTACAGAAATACCTGATTTTGCTTATGGAATGGATTTACATCTTCAGGAAATGTCCATTAGCTTTCATATCTACAAGGAAATTCAACTTTTAGAGGGTCCTGGTTTTTTCCATCATTCATCCATCCACATTCTTACAGATACATATATCTGAGATTTATTAGGCCTTATCTATCACTTCTACAGAAATACCTGATTTTGCTTATGGAATGGACATACAAGACGCTCGGCCAATCTAGCAATCCGAGTACAAAATGGGACAAACGGTTTGCTCACGCGGGTTCAGTGTAGGAGTGAACCAACTACGAAAGACTTCAAATTCAGGATGCTTGGTTCATCCATCAATGCTTGGATGTGTCGCCTTAATCATCCTGGTTGCCTAAACACTGCAGAAGCTCAGTTCACACAATTTCTCTCAAACTGTAAACAATCTCATTCTGGAACGGCACATTGTGCAGGGTATGTTGAGAATTCGTAGAAGATTGGAGAGTTATTCTGAATTCTGGCACTTGAATCTTTTTTTTTCAGGATAGTTCCCGATTTCCGAAGAACAATGTACTGTTATGGTCTGAGACAAAATCCAGAAGCTGCTGCTACAGTATATTCTCTCTATAGAGAATATGCTAGTAAAGCAAATCATTTTATTCGTGATGGTGAGAATCTTCTGTTTGCCATGTCTTGTCTTAATGACACAGAGGAACTGAATGAGTAAGTATTTCCTCGTTTTGTCCAAATTCGCGTTACTTTCCCTTTCGAACTTTTGAGGTATGTCCATTCAATTCTGGATGGTGAACTTCCCATGAGGATGTTGTCCTACATCGGAGACAACGACCGCACGGCACGAGTACTGTACGATTACTTGCGGAAGAATATTCGTGAGGTTGCACGCTTCATCAGAACGATGAGTTTCGAAATTTAGCACTAGGGTCGTAGCTTGTTGCAGGTTCTCCTTAGTGACGTCGATTTTGACTACTTTGTTGACGCTATGACTACTGATTGGTCGAGTAAGGAGCAGTTAAATGAGGTAAGGCATATGAATAGCTGACTCCATGAAAACCCACGATCACGTTTGTTTTTAAGCTGATTTTCTTCGAAATTACGGACGACTACAAACTTCTGAATGAAAAACAACAAACTGCATGGGAAACTGCCATCAAACGTATCATAGAGAAACAATCATGGTTGAAGTCAAGCGGACAGGAGATTCTGCAGTGGCTGGATTATCAATCCATACCTAAATAATGAAAAGAAGAAAGGCTTTTTTTCAAGAAATTTCCATGAGTTTTCCATAAATTTCTCATCCGAGATGATTACGTGTAAGACCGGCTATAGTCAAGGAATTGTTATATATCGGTTTTGGTATACGTATAGTAAAAATTTGCACATAATGACAAGTTTAACGTTACCGTATATAAAGCACATGTAGTGAACTCCAAACGGCAGCAGACAAGAGGCGGCACCTCTGAGCGGCGTTCTTGGGAAGAGACAGAGGGGTTCTGCATGCTGGCGCTGGTTGTCTGGTTCTGTCTGCAGCAGAGAAATCGAGTGCCACGCCGCAGCAGAAAACGAGATCCGGCATGCAGAGAGCTTCTGTTTCTGCCCGAGAACGCCGCGCCGCGGCCCCGCCCCTTGTCTACGGCCGTTTGGAGTTCACTGTATGATATAACGAGAATAGGATTAGAAGCATCATAGAAACGATATGTTTTACAAAGTAATAGAAAAAAGTCAGTACATGTTGCTGAAGACGAGAGAAATTTTGAGAATTCCAATATATTCCATCAAATTTGGACTGTGGTTTCCTAACTCATTCTTCCCTATATAGAGGCGCGGGGCGTTAAAGCTTACCATTAATACTCCATAATAATCAGTTCATGTTCGACTTCTATTGCATGTTGCTTCATGCTCTAACAGGTAGTAAATGCTCTAAACTTGAACCGGAAGCGGGCGCCGAAATGCGATTCATGGCTGAGATCTTGTTGTGATACACGCCGATAAGTGTTAAAGTAAACAGTGACTCAAGGATATCGTCATTTGGCCAATCTTTGGTCTTCAACGACCGATAAGAATGCCTTTTTGATCGCGGAACAGCGCTTCACCAGCGCTGCAATGAAGCTTTTGTTAGTCGCTGGTGCTTCAGCTGTAGTCACGTTTATTTTCGCTAGTGTTTCATTTTTTACTCGAGGTAAGTCTTATAGCAGTGATGAATATTTATCTAGTTATTATTTATGCGTAATTGCTTCATATGCGCGCATGTTGTGGAAGCTAGAGAATTGGTGTGATTTTTATAGAATGGGTGACTGCGACGTTTGATCAAGTTGGTATCCATCTGGCCCAATCTGTTGGTATTTTCCCCTGGTGGTGTATTTCTGACGAAACGTGTAGTCAGTTCTGGAATGTAAGCATGCTTTCTCAACGTTGCGGAGGAATTTTCTATGTTACGGCGCAATTTTCAGAACGCCGGCGGATGGGGCATTGCCTGCTTTCTCGCCATGCTCTTTGCTGTGGTTTGGCAGCTCGGCGCTTTGGTGGAGCTTATCCTAGCTCTGTAAGTCTGTTTTAATTGAATTCTGCTTCTGTAACTTTACGGATCTTTTCAGGGGCCATTCACGAATACTTATCATCCTTGCGGATAACCATGGGCCTTTGTGGCGTTTTGAACTTGGTAGCGCTAAGCTACACAGGCAAATTTTGGACTGCGCTTATCGGGAAACAGCAGAGAGTTCAGGGTATTCTATTCGTTATCGTATCGCAGCCTTTGGTGCGAAGGCGGTGGCAATTGTAGACCTAGTAAGAAGAGTGGGTGGGGTGGGNATGAGGTACCGTTCTTGTCCTCATCTTGTCCCAAATCTGAAAAAAGGATTCATAGTGCACTGTAATAACTTCCTCACAAAAATAAGGAATTAACGGGCTTTATTCTAACAAAAGTACCTGCGGATACAATTAGGAGAGACTCAAAGCAGCGAGTCTCTCCTAATTGTATCCCTAGGTGATTTTTCTACATGATCAACAAAAATTTTCAAATTTTCAACTTCTAAGCATATCACCGGATAGACTAGATCATCCCGATTCCGAATATCTACTCCTTTCTGAAAATGGTCAAAATTGAAGAGAGTTATGGAGATGCGACGAAAAAAACGCGAAATCGCAGACATCGCGCAGTTTCATCAAGCGACACCGTTGGTATTGTACACGTAGCCTGGTATTGAGAAAACTCGTGATATGTATCTCAACGTCAGAATGTCTGTTTTTTTTTTTCAATTTGCGTTAACAGAAACCCCTACCACCTCCACATCCGCCTCATTTAGGTCGATGCCGATGCCGTCACGTGCGTAGAATTTTCGGAGCTCCAGTCACTGAAGTGTACTTAATTGGCAGCGTATTGCACTTACGCGAGAAAATACATACATGTTTCGTTGCATCAGCTTGCATTATCAAAGTACGACGAAACAAGGGAAATGAGGACGGCAGGCTGCAACTCGTCAAAAGCTTGCATGCTTCGATAAACAGTTTTTATTCTGTTACAAAAGTAAACATCAACAAGATAGTCTCTGTCCTGAACAAACTTGAAAAATAAATTTTAAAAAATTAGTGAAATAAATATGTATGTTCCTCAAAATAAAACTCGGCTAATCAGGGTGAGTGAACACTCGCTCGAGCGCAATGGTTTCCTCTGACCCTCCCTTTAAAAAGACATCTGGCTCACTATCATATCTTCATTTCTCGAAATTTTACGGAAAATGAAATTACTCTGCAATAATGCGATGTCAGGAATAGCTGCACGTCAGATGTGATGTCTGACACCGAAGGTCCTTTCTGCTTCATGTGAGCGGAAAATCAGCAAAAAGCGATGTTAACATTTGTGTTGAAAATATAGGTCTGTCTGATTACTATTGCCTGCAACTGGTATTGGCCATGAACTCAGAAAGTCCCCGGAAGCAATTTCTTTCGGATAAAACTGTACAGATACTTTGAGCCGAAGAATTCATTAGACATATCGGTATTCGAAAACTCGATTTTGACTTAGTTGAAATTTCTGATTTACGGAAAATAAAGAAAAAGTCCTACTCTTGAGGACTAACAAAAAGAGATCAAGGGTCTTCTGTTTTTTTTTTTCATCACTCGCATTTCTTTTATCGGGTTCTGAACTGAACAGGAAATTAATTGGATTATTTTATTTTTATTTGGCCCCAACAGTAAGTATAGTAGGTAAGCTAATATTTACTTCCTTTCTTCTTCTTTGGTTTCAACAACATTACACGAAGAGAGTAAAAGTTGTCAAAGCAATTACCTCTACAGCTATCAAGCAATTTTCGAGAAAAATGCACTATTTATGAAAACCAAAAGAGGGCGACGTAGTTTCGCACTCAAATGGCCACAGCCCATGGATATGGATGAGGATGAGGGCCATCTAGGTAACGAACTATCATGAAAATAATACACCTAAAACTGTAATGAATGTAATTGGAGGGATAGTTGTCACATAATTTGGGACTTCCCCTCCCTTCTTTATGAGAGCTCATTGAAAAATGGTCACGAGAATAGTTAAGCATTAACCAAAAAGTATACCAAACTTAGTGAAAACACAGGAAAGCGGCCTCTAGCATGTTTTTCTCTTCCGGACTACTTTTGGCAGCGCATTAATCATTGCATGATTGTGGTTAGATTTGACTTGTGGCTTTTCAAGCTTCCATAGATGCTCATCATGCTTCTAGGAGCCCAGATCGGGGGTATCTTGCTTGTATGAGTGCATACATTTTATTTCATTTGGCTATTGGCTTAGTTACAGTGAGACGGGTAGCGAGAATGGTCCAGAATTTATTTTGATGCCCCCTTTCAGAAAAAAAAAACATTCCACTAATGAAGTCCGTAATGTGAGGGATTCAACGTCCAGATGAGATATCCTTTCAAAAAAATGTTACATGGCTACACAGCCGTGAGGAGATTCAAGCCCCATCTTGTTCCTTGAAAGTGCAATCAGCGCTGCCATCCTGTATTTTCCGCTAGGATTTAACACTTTGCCATCACTTCCTGCTCCTAAGGGTTACTCAGCTCCAGCACAGATGATCCAGGAATAAGGAATGCCACAGCTTGCTTCCACTAAGCACCGTTCCTCCGCCAAGGATCGTGCAGCCCCGTGCAACTGTTTACTGGCGTCGCCCGCCCGGGTGGGTGGCGAGGCCGAGAGCGGCAAAAGTGGGCGTGGTTGTGGATGGCACGTGGCCGACATGTGAGCACGCGACGCGACCGCCCGCCATCACACTGGCACTCTGCCAGCCGTTTTGCCTGTCAGCTGATTCGAAAAAGAGCCAACTATTCGAAAAAGCGCCGACTGCGGGCGGGCTCATGTCAGCGCGTGTTACCGTACTCGGAGAGGGTCATCGCCACGATCAAGTGCGTCTAGGATATTCGAATTCAACTACGACAGTACAATACGACAAGAACAATCTGCTGCCGAACGTCATACCACGCTAGACATATTCATCTTCGTCAGCCCCTAAACACTGTTGTCGTTTTTTGTTTCTTCTTCCCCTCTTTTTCCCCCTCACGTTTTCTAGGCCTGAATATTAGAGATGACTAGTGGCGAGGCGAAACCCGCCGTGGTGGAGAAAACACACCATTTGCAGTGAGTCTCACTCTCACTACACTTTCTCGCCGTTGCTTTAATTATGCTGGAAAAATCGTTGTGTGCTCGATTGTGCTGGGATTTATTGATAATTACATAATGCAATCAGACTTATTCTCACTATTCGTTGATCGAAGCTACTGCGATGAATGTCACATTCTGTGATCTACCGTGCTGGCGCTCAGGGTGGCATTCGCGCGTGCGGTCCTGCCTTTCTATATTTTAACCTTTTCTAGAGGGAAAAAAACCTGCTCATAAAGAAAGAAACTCCTCCATTCATCCGGAATACAAGTCATATCGTCTTCTCACTTCAAAACTCATGAGAAAAATATTCTTTCACAACGATATGCAATACTGTTTTCTCATCACCGCTTGTCACTTCTTCGCTCATTTTCGCAACGTTCTGTTTTCTTCTCAGCTCCCATCCGAGGTGCCGTACACTTGCACGTCTACATGTGGCATTATTGATTGATAAAAGTTGCTAGCTGTGTTCGCTGTTGGCGTCACTTTTGCAGCGTTCTACTGATACGACTCGCGAACGCGATTTACCATGTGACGCTGGGAAAAAAACGAGCGTTTCAAGTCATTGCAACTGGGGAACAAGTCCACAATTATGGGCATATACGTATGGTGTTCGTATCGATTAACGCGCAATTGCGTTGAGAACTGCTATCGTGTACTAGTTTGTTGTGCTGATGCTGTTACTCATTTTGTTGCCAGTTTTGTAGCTGCAACATTGTGACGAGTACGAGAGTTATTGGCGTGTATTGAATACCAGCGAACAAATCCTCAGCAGCTGACTGTTCAATGCTGCCTCGATAATCACCTTGTTTTGTTATAATTGCGGGCAAATAAGATAATGGTTCCAAGCCAGCATTCGCTTTCTTTCCTGCTTATCTTTTGGAAAAATCGATTTTGTACCAGTGTGCTACTTGTCACAGAACATTCACAAGAGCACTTAACACGCTGTGCCACAATCCGCGGAATGTGAGCGCTTCTGATTCTGAAGCAGATGGGCTGTGAATCTACATACAGCGAGACCAAAGTGCTCTCGCATACCGATATAGAAGATGTGCGTATTGATTTGTGTTGAAGAGTTTTGGTGTGTTCGGTGCACTTTTTCCGGATGTTTTTTCTTTCTTCCACACTCGCTTACCATTCCTGCCTGCATTTGGTGGGGATCGGGGCGCTTTCTTATGAATATACTCCACTGTGATTGGAAGACGAATGTATCCGTGGAATATCCGAGAGGAAGGGAGGCTTTAAAAGGTCATCCAAATCGTATTATATATAACTATATCCACTTAAGCTGCTTTATTCAGAATTCTGACGTTTCATCCTCCTCTTCAGAATGTTGTTTTTCTTTGAATCCGTGATACTTTAGTTAAACATTACCGAAAGAGATTCCAAGATTGGCTTTTCATTAGCCAAATGGAATTGTGAAAGTCCATGCTTTACTCTGTAACTGATCCAGTAAGTAGCTCAAACACCATGCTCATTACTGAGGTACTTATGCGACACATGTTTTTTCAATCTTCTCCCCGCTTATAAACATCTGCTGATCGATTCTCTTGGAACAAACAGGGAGAACTATAGTCGAGTGTCCCCGAGTAGAAGGGGTTGGGAAATTTCAAATGGAAGAGTTTTACCACAAGTAATCCATAGTTTGTGTTTCACTGTATTGGGACTGTTCAGTGTACTTTTATGAAGGTCAATTCCCACTTCAAAAAATATAGCGCTGTATTAATGCGAATATACTTGTTACTTCAATAGACAGAATGGATCAGTGTGAAGGATCAATATATTGATTACGCTGTGCTCGCCATAAAAACTATGATTGGCTGGCTTCCGGTGTGTTTTGAGGACATTGAAATAAATTTCTAGGACTTCTTTTTTTTTTGGGACAGTGAAATTTTTTCAAACGATCTTTCACGGCATGGCACTTTACTCTTTTCATAGATAGCACTTTGAAGTAATAATTTAAACTGTTTTCTCTCCTCTACTTCTTACTTCAATAGACAGAATGAATCAGTGTGAAGGATCAATATATTGATTACGCTGTCCTCGTTATAAAAACTATTATTGTAAAACTCAACCCTCTATTCCCATTGCTCTCTCTTTCTTGTTCAATTCGTACTGATTTTTTTTCTCTTTTGGTTCAAGTTTTTTTTTATTCATTTTGAGGATATGGAAAATAAATTTTTGCCTTTTTCTTTGCTCTTTTTTCTTCTTTTAGAATTTTATTTCTGTGTGGTGAAGGAATTATTAATTTGCTGGCAACCATCTTTCTAACCTGCAATAGTTCATCTGTTTATATAGGTTGATTCAAGAGAATTCTCTGTGCTATGTTGGGAAATACTACGGTTAATCGCACACATTACTGCTTTCAACCTCCATTGTATGTATAATTCGCTGTTTATTTCTTTCTCCGCTATGGTTTTTGTTCTTTTACCTGTTTTAGCTTCACGTAAAAATATCAATCCTTGTAAATTTGCCATTCATCTGAAATGCCCGACATTTCCTTGAATTTCTTCTACCCTGGAGCGATCTCCATCAATAATGCCATCCCTGAAATGTCTAAAGTTTTACTTAAGAAACTCCGTGATACTTCGTTCGCTTCTGCATTTTCATCCTTGACCCCGAAAATTTTACCTCCACGATGAGTATCGTTGTAAAGTAAGGTCGGCCGAGTGTTTTTACTGTTTTACAGTTTCCTTGTTTTTCTTCTCCAGGAGAATTTCTGATGGAGGAAGTCCTGTAATAGTATGTTATTAACTGAGTGTAGGTGCTGATCTACTGAACCGTTTAGGAAAATTATTCTGTTGTTCAGAGGAAGAAAAGAAAAACGTTTGTTTTTGCCATGGAGAACTATTTATTCACTGCTTATTATCTGGTCGACTTAAGCAAGCGGAAACACAGGAAATATGCTTAGAATAACTTTTTTACTCAGAACTAGTTACATAGAAAGGGCATGTTTTCCTACACTGCAATTTATTCCTGTGGAAATAATGAGCGCTGAGCCGAAGCCAAGTCTAACAAGTAGTTGAAGCAGTTCGTCGTGGTTTTAACGTTGTTTTTGCACATTAAATCCTCTTTTTTTTTGCCAAAACTTACTGTCCACGTATTTTTTGGCGTCTTATGCAAATATTATCAATTTTCCAATCTATTTGTGTATCTATGTATGTTTGGCACGCGGTCACATGGTCGGCATTGAGTGGGTGCTGGCTGCACGCGGCACAACAACGCTGGCGGCCTCGTTGTTGTGAGGGTGTCCGTGCAAAGATTGATCGGACGTCCAAGGATGCTGTTCTATTGTGTGTGTATGTGTCGTCCCGATGTTCATTTCCAGAATTTGCATAGCCGGTAACGTCTTGCGCCGCTCCAGAGTTGCGAAACTCGTCGCTGAGAATTCGAAAATTTTGCGGCAAGCACTCATGTTCGGGAAAAAGCTGGAATTTTCCCAGTGATTTTCGACGTAACGCGCGTATTTTCCAAGAAAAAGCTTTGTAGCACTCGGTGGACGTTATATTTGAAAGGGGGTGCTCGATTCATCATGGATAGCTGAAGATATCCTGGTTCACATCTGTAAACATCCTGCTGCATTCAAAGACGTCAGATGTGGTGTTCGCATTCGCGGAGAAAGGCCTAAAGAAACCTGAAAAACAAGCGAAGACCGAAAGGAGACATATACCGAATGTATGAGCTGTTAATTCCAGAAGAAGCCAGAAGAGCAGACAAGCAGGAAGCTTGATTAACTCGGGCCTCTGACAACACTTGCACTTCCATACCAACTGCACGGATATCATTGTGTGATAGAATCGATAAGCAGTTAGCCTCAATATCCTCGTCATCGCGACGGGGCGACCTTGTGCAGCGCATCGTTTTTGCAATGTTTACTGCGTCGCTGACGCGATTCAGCAGAGCGATTCGTCTAGCGCGACGCGATCGCGATTGCACACGGGCTTTCGCTACCGTGTCACATTGTGGGGAATCTGAACATTTAGCGATGCTAGCAGTTCGATGGGATCTTGCAGAAGTGAGGAGCGTATGAGAGAAATCGAGAAAAAATGTTAATGAATAGAATGGTCTGGATTCAGAATGCTTGAACATAGTCGGGGGACTCAGTTTTGACACCATACAAATCGTTGAAACTAAAAAATCCTCAAAATCCTACGTTTTCACTTCATCTTCATCCAAGGTACTTTCCGTACATGTGATTCCTCAATTTCTCTTCTCTCTCCCTTTTCTTTAAGATACTTCCTGAAAACGCTCCTGTGCTCTCCCTTCCAGAATTATTTTACCCGTTACTTATTTATTCATTCATTTATTCGTTTATTCAACTATTTACTTTCATTTACTTTCGGGAATGTACCGAAAAGCAGAGGCAGTAGGATAAGCTCTGGCTGATTTTTTGCCTAAATATCGCGATTTTTCCATGCACCATCCAATCTATGAAGGGAAATCAGGTCCATTTTTGGTGATTCTAGCGAAGAATTTCCATTTCAACGCATCTAACTACTTTTCCAGAAAAGTTTTTTTTGTCTATAAACACATCTTTATTGAACTACTTGTTATCTTCATACTCAAACATCATAGTTGCTATCTTTGTTCTAGTGAGTAAAACGTTTTTTTTTTTGCCTCACCAATAACATTGATATTCCCACAATTCTTTGGAAAGGCTAGACATTGTTCTTATATAGTTATGTATTGTTTTTATTGCATAATTGACTATATTACTTCATGACAGCGACTTCTTAGATGTTCCCCATAGCTAGAAATATGAATAAAATCATCATGTACTCGTGAAGCAGGTTTACAAGCAGTAAGAATCTTTCAAGAGAGTAGTGGTACTTGTCTCGTGATGCCATCGTCTATTTTTCTACCTTTATTTTCCTAGAAAAACACATGGAACCCTCTGCAACATAAAGACTACGGGCAGAATACGTCAACACCACATTGTGCAAATCGCTTTGTGCTCAAGTCACATGTGCCGTTCTGTAGCACGTCGTGCGTAAATGCTTGCTATTTTAAGAATTCCAAGACTTCGCCTCTTTTTCCACACCCATCACCTTCAAAGAGTGTGAACGGAAATTACCCAGTCATTACTGAATGTTGTGGTGTATCTGAGAATGACGAGGAGTTACGTAACAACATGGGAGCACAATTTTCACGGACAACACATGCCCTTACATCCAGGGGATACGTCGCGAATGCCACCAAACCCATTTACTTGCTGTGTTCAAAGGTGTTAAGTGAATTATCCGATGAAATAAGTCTGATTGCATTATGTATTCAAAAATAGCCAATGGGTAGAGGAAGTTGTTGCACATCTATGCATAGGTGCAGCATTGACACTATTTTACCCTGACTACTTCAGAATTTCCAGAAAAAAGAACGTTTTTTCTCCACAAACTTCTTTTAGGGTAGTATTTGATCCATAACGCTGCCGATGTATAGTTGAGGTACTACCTCTACATTGTGAAAAATTACTGGAAAATGTCAAGTTGTTCAGCAACATGAACTGGCATGCTTCTTTATATTGCCACTCGTGCTCTGCATTCTAAACAACTTTCCAGGCTGATTTTAGGGACAATATTAGCACCACAACTGTGTAAGAGAAGTGTTGATGGGCCAAACTAGGTGCCAAATTCGTACTCATCCCCTCGGGCAACGTTTGAACGAACCGAAATCTGGAAATTCTGAGGCAGAGAGGGTTAATTAGTGTCGCGTTCCATAGATGGCTTGTTTTCGTCTTTTCCGGTGATTTTCTGGAATCACCACTAATTCTATCTTTTTTCAGCTATTTAAATGAATTTCGAGTAGAAGCATGTCCATTGTTCAAGCAGCACCAGTGCCAACAACACAGGCCATACACCTGCTTTAATTGGCATTTTGCCAATCAGAGGAGACGAAGGTTGGATTTACAATAGTCCAGAGGAAATGGTTTTCTTCTCGTGAGCAGTCGTTGACTTATGGGAAAATTGTTTTCGTATGAGGATTGCTATGGGCCTGGATGTATCATTGAGACTATCCAAGGAAAATGAGTTGACAGCTAGCGACGGGTAAATTTGAGGATGTTAGCACGTTTACCATGGGTAACCATGCGGCCAGTGGTTTAGCGACCAGTAATGTGTGTACAGGTTTTGCAAAGTAAAAAATTGGCACAAATACAACCTTTTGATTGCATTCCATGGGATCATGTATGAACTCAAGCAAGCATTTCCAGAAAAACCCGCTAATATCGCCTCATTTTGTGCACTTTTTTGTTGTTTGTACGATTCAGATCGTATTGTATTAGTTACGGAATCAAAATATCGTCCTTATATCCATGCCCTTTTCTCCGGTGGGGAAATCTTACGTAAATGACAGATTGTACAAACAACCTTAGTGAATGACGTGTTTTTCTCCTCCATTGTGTGACATTATGAAGTAAACTTACTGATGAAGTCAACTGCCAGGAAAATTTCTAATGTAAATATGGAAAACCGGTTCCTGCAGTTTTGTTTTGAAATTTTCGAGTAGAGAAGTGTGGGCGATTTTTCGGAAGAGAGCAGAATGGGACCACTTTCAGAGGAAGCTTATGATAGGAAATAGAAAGAGCATGCATCATTTTTGTATTTATAACAAAATTAATTGAAAGGTTGCTTGATGTTGTTCTCGTGAAAATGTTTTTTTTTCCTTAAATTTCTCCATTCACTGTTATCCAAGTAATTTCCTGGATTCATTTAGCTAGGGATTGTTAGAATTTCTAGATGTGGATTCAAAAGAAGACCCGAAAAAACAAAATATTCAAAGTTCAACTACCAATTAAGCCACTTCGAAGTGCATTTAACAGTTACGTTGTAATTCAAATTTTGAGGTGTAATGAAAATGTGGAAATTAAATTTCTGAAACGGCCTAATCTAATTTTCAGATTTAATTTTTGTCTGCTAGGATGATCGCCGACATATGTACTTTGCGGGCGAGTTATAAAGAACAAGGGTTCATAAGTCGTGCCAGAATTTCTGATAGTTTTATTTTGTGTTTAAACTATTATTCCAAATTCCGGCGCCCAGCAGCTAACAATCAGTTTACCCAAAATATACTCAAAATCCCCAATCCAAAATACATAAGGTTGGTCCGAAAGTGTTGCACGAACATTTATTTTCGATCCAGAGTTTTTTGACCTTGAATTGGAATCCTTTGGCAACAGAATGTGGTAGAATGCTATACTATTTCGCACCTATAAAAATTGGCAGATCACATTTCATCCATGAGCAATAACGTATGGTTGTTTGAAAAAAAAACTGCAAATTTTGGTGCAAAACTTTGGGACCACGTTATGCAGTGAAGTTTGCAGCACTAAAGTTAAACGCTATTTTCATTTATTTCGAACAAATATGAGGGATAGGAACGTTTGAGAGGGTTATCCATGTTTTTTTTTTTCAATTTGGTAGAGTCATGTGCCACGGATCAGAATGAGTGTACCAGGAGGATTTATTTGGGTCCATAATATTTCCCTAAAAGACTGCTTGAGAAGTGAAACTGCTCACTTTTGTGAGAAGTAGGCAGTTTTTCAATTACAATTATTACTTAGGGCAGTTTTTTTTAATTTTTACAGTTACCATATTTTTCAAAAAGCTGAGCTGAAGCAGCTCTGGCTAACACAGTCGTCTTCTAGGCCGCAACGTAAATCTGACGGCTCGTTCAACTATTCACCCGACATCTATTGTGATAAGTACGATGAGAACACTGGTATTTGTCCCGACGGTGACGAGTGAGTCATTTTAATTTCCGATTGAATGTTCAGAGTTATTTCAGTCCGATTTTAGTTGTAATTCTATGAATTACTACTTTTTTTTCGAGTATTTAGTTATCTCATTCAGATGTGTGTACCTTCATCGTGTTTCCGGTGACGTTGAACGAAAATACCATCTTCGCTACTATAAGACCGCCCAATGTGTACATCCAACCGACTCGCGTGGACAGTGCATCAAGGTAGCGTGAATCCACAAGGAAACTTACTATAGATCAGCACCCGAAAACCTTCTAGTAACCTTCTTCGTGTAATGGCGTTCTCGAGAACCGGCTTTGAGATGCTATTTTTTCTCGATCGCACTCTCATCTGCAGTTCGCACGTCGGCTAACCTTGAACCGAATCTGACTGTGTATTTGTGTGCAGTTGTACGAAACAATGCACAAACAATCAGTAGAGGCAATGTGCACGTGTACACAGTCGTACACCAAGGCACGAGAGAACGAGGGATTGGTAATAATTTGGTGAATCCAAAAAAAAAACCATCCTATTCCAGAATGGTGCACATTGCGCGTTCGCCCACTCGTCGGCTGATCTGCGACAACCCCAGGTGCGAAATTTTATTTCGTAAGGGTGGATAGTTGGGTGAATTTTGGAATTTTTTACAGTTCGATCAACACGAAGCCGGGTTCTCGACGACGGTCGATGGAGACGGACGAGATAGGACGAGTTTTGTAATAGAGGACCCATTGTGGCATAGTGAGTGCATTGACTTGTGGTTGTTCAATTCTTCTTAATATTAGCTCTGGATTTCCTTTCTGGATGTGACTATCTCTGGCAAATGTTTGGCCACCCACATTGTCAATACCTAAAGTTCTTGGGAAAATCTTTGAAAACCTCCCACATTGTCAATACCTAAAGTTCTTTGGAAATTTTTTTAAAAGCTATCCCTCTACTTCCATATTTCTTTAAACCGCATTATTCCCATACTTTATTTATTACAAGGCCTTGGTGCGCTTTTTTTGTGTTTGTTTGCACTTTTATTCAACTCTTCGATACTGCACTAAAATTCCAAGTACTGTTCTATATCCATCCAAACTTGATATAGGCTATGGTTCAATTGAATCCGACTTTTCGTGGCCTCAGTTCCTCGGAAGAATTGCAGATCCATAGAATCAATCGCTCAAAATCAGCTGACTGCTTTCTCCGCGTTTCTGCTCACTCTTTTCACTTTTTTTGCAGAAAAAATCCTTATATTTTATGCCCTTCTATGAATAGTAGTGGACTTTGCGGACCCCTCCCGGCCGTGGATTCTTCCCAGCCCCGTTTGTTTCATTTCTTCTGCTTTTGTTTCCATCTCTCTCTCTTTCTTTCTTTCTTTCTTTCTTTCTTTCACTCCCTTCATTTTTTCCTTTTCCTTCGGCATAGAATTCATGAGTGATAACGATGCCCTAGCGGAGATGATGACCTCTCTGCATTTCATGGATCTTCGCACCACTGAATTCTTCGTAGTTGTTTGGGCTTTGTTCGTGTACTATCACGTAAAACAGCGGCTATCGTCCTTTTTTCTGGCAATCTGTTGACAGCAAATAGGGCAAAGCAATAAAACAGCTCTGGAAAACGTCAAAATCGGGGCATACTCGGGCAACTTTCATAAATTTCGTGGATGCGTTGTAGTACGAACGAAAAAGAAATTCCATAAGCTGGGTTAAGATGAGGCTTCACCGCTATGGCTAGAGTTTGTTTTTTTTTATGATCGCAAAATAATTATATATCGTTCTATGCTCTAGAGGCTGGTTTTATTTTTACTCTAATATTTTCTACCTCTGTTTGAAACTTGTACTTTTTCGACTGAGCATGGAAAGTGGTAATACTTACAGTTTTGCCTTTGTTCTGAGGCATGTTTGGGGTTGAAATGATTTCATCCATGGAAAGTAGAGTTTTCATGAACCGTGATTTTCCCAGAGTTTGTTACTTTTTGAAAACGTTTTGGACCAAGAAAACCACTGCAGTCAATTTTTCGCTGTTTTTTCCGCGATCCTTGGGATACAGCTGTTCAGATGTCACAGAAAAATTGCAAGGGGGTGTAGGGCAGATTATGGCATCAAAAATTTACTGCCAACGTGAAATTAGGTTTCATGGTAGTAAACTGCCTTTACTTACCACAGCTTCCATATTTTGACAATTGGATGTAAAAAAAAATCTACTAGCCTACACCTTTTCAGCACGGGAGATCTTTGAGCGCACGAGCTTTGCACCTGTCCTTAATTGCCTTCGTTTTTTGTGCACCTTACCGATTCTGCCATTAATCCTTTAGCGAATAAATCAAGCTTTTTTGAAGGGTCTAGCACCCAGGTTCACCCCATGACAGACATTTTTCAAACGTCGCGATTCAAATGTCGCGCCAAACTTTTTCCTTTTCGGCCGATCCTCTCCGCCTCAACCTCGTCTTCCATCGCCGACCTTAGCGAAAAACCTCTTTGTGTTCCTTTACCCTGCTTTTCACCATCATCCATAGTCCAGCGACCATCGGCTATCGATCACCGTGCAGCGTAGCGAATGCAAATCGCGGCGACCGCGACACGCGCGTGCATTGATCGCGCGCGATTGTGGGGCGGCGGCGGCTGCGACGACAACATGCTGCATGCATGCTGCCGCGGCGCTGCTGCGAATCAAAGGGCATACTTGCCTCCAAAACATTGGCCGCGTGACTTGACAACATTGGCTGGGCGCTGGTCGGTGTATACGTGTGTCCCTGGATGTGAGTGTGTGCGTGTGTATGAGTGTGAGTGTGTTGGCCGATGGAGAGCCCGCACAAGCAAGCCAGGCAGGCCCGCATGGCAATAAATGCAGCCTCGTTTGAATGAACCCCCGTGTAGCGATGAAATATAGTGGACACAGGGGGTTTTGCCATGTGATCGAGGGGACGCGCGCGTACGCCTCACCGGGGCTCGCCTCCCACGCGCTCCGTGAGAACGGGGACGATTGTGCACGAGAAAAGCCCCGGTAGGTCTTGAATGATACCGTACACCTGTGGCAAAACCAACTATCCTAGGAGCTGGGCGTTTTGAGGCATTTGGTGACAAACGTTCCAGCAGCAAGTTTTGTGATCACATGTGCTGTATGTATGTTTGTCACGCGCACGAGTGGAATGCATAGAGGGAAGAAAAAGTAGGCGTCACCTTGCGTAACTCCCCGTTGAGGGAATTTCGAGCCGATTGAGGGACGTGCCGGTGGTGTGGAGGGAGGGATATTCTGGAAGGGTTCGATTGTACACAAGATTGGTGGATACATCCGTAGAATGTGTTAACGAAATAATAAAAAAATGCTTTTATGAGGCTGAGTCTCTTTATCAGGTGTATGGGCCAAAATTAGAAAGAAAATTTCCCCGAAGTGAATTGAATTGGATTGCTTGGTGACTCCAAGGCTGTGAGGACGATGTCTGTCATGGCTCTCCTGGAGTGTGTATCATGGTGGCGGGAAATGGGGCGTTACCAATCCACTATGATTGGTCCATTGATCGAATGCGGCAATCGCAGCAGCCTGGCCAGGCCACCTTTTCCCTCAATATCATACACATCCCTTCTCATGTACTTCTTCAAGCCTTTGAGAATTTATTTACTTATGCCCATAAAATAAGTGGAAATGGCAACAATTTTCCACTATTTCTTTTTTGTTTCAATGTAACTGTAAGCTTATACTACGCAGTAGTTCCATAGAATGTGAAATTTCGATCAGGTTTGACAAAACTGGGACAAGAGGTTCCACCAAATGTTTCATGGATGTAAACATGCATTTATCTGTAGGTTTTCCTGACTTTTTCACCCATCACATGACATTCTGGTAATCGTTCGAAAAATACCAGATTGTTGTTCTTCTTCCGGTCTATTTTCCATGAAATAAAGTATGCGAGGCTGCTGAAATATCTAACTGTTATATAGAACATTGAGCAAAAGTCTGCTGTAATCCTCATCATTTTTTTCTCCGGAGCAGACATATACAAGAGTCTTGCAGAAAATTGTCAGAGACTAACAAAATGAGGTTTGGCTCGACTAATTCAGCTTAATGAAGTTCTATGTGCATATTTAGCAGCTGTATGAATGCCTCCTTGCAGGAAGCATCATTATTCCTGATTCATATAGTAGGATATGGCGGAGACGGAAATAAATCCTGAATAGATCACCCTGAATACCTAATTACCAATATCTTCTGATACATTTTGAACCCTATGTCGAGTTTTTGAAACTTCAGGAAGTTTTTCAGCCATAGCTACTCAATAGTACCAGGAATACTTACGTCATTATAGCCGGGTTGTTTCGAGAGTGCGTCTGTGAATTTGTCTGCAATTACGGTTGCAGCGCTGTGTCGGCCAGCAGATCAGCTGTTCTGTAGGTGGGGGAGTATGTTGTTGGATTTGTCTTATGGAAATTTTTCTTAATGAGGGAGTGGGGGGAGAGGGGTGACATCAAAGTGCGGGGAATCACGCCACATACTACAACGTAGTACTTCAGAAGAAAGTTTAAAAAATTAGATCGGATCAACTGATCTGCCGACCGACGCCACGCCGTAGCCGCAGTTGCAGACAAGGCTCCAGACGCACTGTCTAAGCTACCCGACTATGTCTTTTATAAATTTTTAGTACTTTTTCTTACTGTACTGTTTCCCACATCTATTCAGGCTTCCTATACTGAGACTGAAATTACTTGTTATTATATTTTATTTGATTTAATAAAGAGATTCATTACATTAAACATAATATTTACTTCATTTGACCAGGCCATCTGTCTTGCTGTCACTGTTCATCGTTATATTATTATTTCTTTTCTTTTTCTCCTACTAGCATAGTTTCCTATATTTTTATATTCTTTAATCCATTCTTCCGGAGAGTACTAAATTTCTGTGTACTAATTGTCATTTTATTATCCAGTTTATTTTTTCCAATTTCCTCACTCACTCTGCAAGGCTGTAAAGCGTGAGCCTAAACGAAGTTGGCTTTAAGATATGCAGAGTAGTCTTGTTTTTAAATTAATTAAAATACCCTGCTGTTCTTTTTTGGTGGTAAAATTTCTTGGGAATGTGTAGCGACTTTCACTCAGTTTCCGCGGACTAAAACGTTCACTTACAAAAACATATGTACTACTCCGGAAAGTGATGAATACTGGTTTATTTCATGAGAAAATTTCTTATAAGGATAAATTTTATTTGAATGGCTACGTCTGTAATTTTACTGAGATTGTAAATATCCAGAATTCTCCAGAAATTCCAATTTGTTCAGGTCAAGACCACGTCTTGTCGTGCTACAAAACGGAACAATGTCGTAAGCCGGCCCGACTTTGTCGACAAGGCTATGCGTGCCCCTTCTACCACAATTCAAAAGATCGCCGAAGACCTCCAGCGATCTGCAAGTATAGGTAAGTCCTCACTCATTAACCCAATTAAGTTGATGATTTTCTCCATCCTCCTCCTACAGGTCAACTCCATGTCCCGCAGCGAAAACCGTGGATGAATGGTTGGATCCGGAACTTTGCGAAGCTGGTGATTCGTGTCAATACTGTCACACTCGCACCGAACAACAATTCCATCCGGAAATCTACAAGAGCACCAAATGCAATGATATGCTTGAGGTTGGTGACGTCACCGCTGCACTATACCGGTTACACTAGTTACACTGGAAAAATGTTGACAACACACCGGCCCGGCCCTTGTTACAATCTGTGCTGGAAAAAGCGTTGGAGTGCCAGTTTTACTGAGTCGCGAGTCAGGAAGTGAGAAGTCAGGATGCAGCTGTGTGAGCGTTGTCCTCTATGCAGAAAGTGCACATTCCACTAGTATTTCTAGTCATCTCACGTCTGGATGGGGTAGAAAAAAGCTGATGTGGTCTGGTGGCGGATGGGCAGTGTGCCAATCAGGAAGCCGACCAAGCATCCTGAATGACCTTATTGCCGACATGATTTATTGTTATTGTTCCGCTGCTTTTTTCTCTTGGTATGCCGGTTAAGAGGAGGTTAGCGTGTGTAGCGACAACGAAAACAGAGGGGGTTGCGTGGATTCTGGGAGTTGTTTGTCCTGGGGGTGGTTGATCGCTGGAAGCATAAGACTTAAGGAGCCTTTACGAACTGCAAGGGCTTCTAAATGCCTTTATTGAAAAGATTTTCATTGTGAGTCGGGTACATGGCCGAAAAGGATGTCATTTACCTCTTTTTACCCGTTCGCCAGGATTTTTTCCTCAGTGCTAATACTTAGTTAAGCAGCTCGCCCCGATCAGTGCTGACTTTGCAAATGTTGCAATGTTTTCCTCGAGAAAAAAGGGTTACTTGCTGGGTTCATCTGCTAGCTGTAATTGTTCTGGGATTCTACGAACATCCTGGTTTTGTTATTTTTTGTCTATTTGGCGTTATCGAAAAGTTGTGGAAAATAAAAAAAAACTCATAGACGCGAAAGGAAGTACTAACCTGGAGTTTTATAACTAGTCATGCTTAGGTTATCATCTTAATTAGCTGGAAATTCAGAAAATTTTTTTCCTGCATCCAGGGTGTACAAAAAATGATTTTTCTCGTTTCCATGTGCACTATTCCGCTCATCCAGGCAAAAAATATCCACTTTCCTTATACAGCCTTTAATATCTTTCTCTAGAATATAAATAACCAATCAAACAGAATTGTTTATCGAGTATTAATATCCTGTGGGTCCTCAAAGTAATGAGCTATTATTATTGACACTGAGTATGGCTGTATAACCAATTTTCCCATAGGCCTCAGCACCATAAACAACACCTAAAACGAATCGTTAGGCGAAAATAAAGACAAGAAGCGTTTTTTTTTCAGCATGGATACTGTCCTCGTGCTGTATTTTGTGCATTTGCACATCATGACTCGGAATTACATGTGCAACGAACACCATACGTAACAAGTAGTCAGGCCAGTCCTAAGGAACAATGCAGTCCGAACACTAATGGAGGTAAATTGTGTTTTTGTTGCGTGCCAACGTAGAGCTATGAAAATTTCTGGAGCAAAGGAGAGGTTGGCTTCTCTTAAATTACAAGGGTAATGGAGTATGGAGAGAGTATAACTGGATTAATGAGATGAATGGTGTATGTTTGTTGGAGGTAGATTTTCTGGATGAATAGCTTAACAGAGCTTGAAGTGCGTATGAAATTGACGAAATTGTGATAATCATTTCTTTTCGCTTTTTCTACTTGTCACTTTTTTGACACTTCTCCAAATTTGCTTATAGATTTCATTAGTTGCAGTAAAATTACAGGAATAATTGCGACTGAAAGGTTATGACACATTCTGTTGCAAAGTACGTATTACATATCTCTACACTTACAAGTTTTTCATAGGAAATAATGCAATTCGAACTCATCACTGAAAGTAGCGCTAACATGATGTGTTTATGGTTGATTGCCCAGAAGCTAGCATATCGAATTTTTCCTCGACGTATCCTGGACAACGAATTAATTGAAAATGTTTAGGCGATTCGATGCGATTTGGCTCGCCTATTTCTAACGGCACATCAACACCATCATACTCGGTGAGCTTTGCTTTCATCCATATCCATCCTAGTATTTTCTTCCTAAATTAAATTTATGAACGCCTCGGAAGAATGCTAATTGCTGACGAATCTCCAATGATTGTCATAATTCGAAGTTGTGACCCCATAAGACCTACTTCTTTCAACTTCTATTATTTTTTAGTCTGTTCTGAAGCAACGACATCCTATGGTAACCAAAGGTTTTTCGGCAACTACTGACCAAATCTCAAGCAGCTATCCGAAAGCTCCTGGATATGAGCGAGGCCCTCTTTCGGTGCGTGGATTTGCATTTTTTCAAGATGGACGCTAAGTTCAGTCAAAAGGGAAAACTAAGCAGGTGGATCGCGTGGATCGAATGGTGGTTGCAGGGGTTGGGGAAAA
>JARK01001565.1:176798-191359 GCA_000688135.1 Ancylostoma ceylanicum
TTTTTTTTTTTTTTTTTTTTTTAGCTCCGGTTAGATTTTTTACTCCTCTGGAATGGGAAATTTATCTTCGCACGTTCGCTATGTAGATGGAGTCTTCTCGAATGTTACCATATTTTTTGCCCTGGCAAAGTTTCCAATAAGAAACTTGATGTTCTATTTGCACCTTCTTATTTGAATGATGAGTAAAGTTTATCTACACGTATTCAAGTTTCTAGTGCTAGTTAAGCTTACTCTATATATTTTCCTCTTTGGAAAGTAGTTTTGATTGATGAAAGGAAAAGGAATTCGTCTTCTTCCCATATATTATTTCCCAGGGAGTTCAATCTATTTTCAGATTGACTTGTCATTTAATCAAATTCTATTTTTAGACTAAGTTGTCATTTAATTAAAACTTTAGTGGTTCATAAAGGTATGATTCAGCTGACACTATGATTTCCAGATTTGCTCAACTTCACGGAAGCCTCGAAGAAACACTACGGTCATGTGATGAAAACGCACTAACTTCTGATTTACAAGCATGGTCATCAATTAACGGAAAGGATGCACGTACGGAATGGCCAGCTTTTGAGGTATTTTTTCAACTGTGGAAAATTAATTTTCGTGCTGTGATGGGGCAGAATTTTCGCATCATTTTCTCAGGGATAAGCGCAACAAAAATGTTGATTTCCATAGATATCAAATTTTCCAGAACTGACGTGAATTATCTCGAAAAATTGCAAAAATGATAGTAAATCGTAGTATGAAAGCCGTACTTATGCGCATCTCAGATTATCACGACCGCTGTGTGCATATTTTGTTATAACTTGAATCGTACTCAGAGGTACTTATTTGATTTCCATTAGCCCTTCAGAAAATTTTACATAATTAGGATATCAATGATCGGGTCTGATTCATTTTTTTCTGGAATGCAAAGTTCTATTCTGCGAAGTACTGCTCAGAAGTCCGGCTAATAACCATCAGTACTTTTATTTCTCTCAAATAAAGAACTAATTTTGCTCCTGATAGCTTTCGGACTTTTTTGGAAATACTTCTGTTCTGTTGGCATCAAATGCGTTTTGAATCCGATACTTTTTAGCACTTATGACTTAACTATATACTTTTCTATTCCAGGAATATACGGAACAAATACGAACAATCGCATCAAAAAGTGGACAAAACAGTTCTAACGCTGTAGTACTAACTAAACAAATTATCAAAACTGATGATGTGCCAGGACCTGCAAGCGTGCCAGCCACCGCCTACAGTGACAATGGGAAGGTACGTGTCTGCTACAAAAAGATCTTTAACAACTTAGAAAATAGAAATTGTTTCAGAATAGCGATTCGGACACGAATACATTTGATAGTCGTAAAAATGCCATACATAAGGACAAAGCTCAACACGGGCAACAGAATGCAGACAGACATTGGGAGAATAGAGGTGGATTTCATGGATCTAACGTTTCAAACAATTATTTTGGTAATGAAAGAGTGATTTTCCAATATTGTGTTGTAGTTGCTCTAGATTCACCGCCACTCTCGACGACTACACCAGATTCTGCGAAATACGGTGACTTCGAGGAGCTTCACACGAAATCCATGGCAACAGTGCTGTATGACTACAGTCCGCTGGAAAATGATGAGATTCCGCTGCAGAAGGGTGAGTTGTTTGGGTGTGCTGTGGTGTTCGTTCTTGGCTGTCTCTTGGATTCGAAGAAAAATCCAGGATTCCGAGGAAATATTCGAAATCAGAAGATCCACTAATTTTTCCAGGTGAAACAATTGAAGTGCTCAGTGATGCAGACTCATTGGGTTGGTGTACTGGACGTAAAAATGGAGAGGTTTGTTGAATGATGAGTTGTGAAATTCGCTTTGAGTTATCAAAATTCCTGAAAGATCAATTCAAACTGGTTGTTTCACGTTTGAGTGTGGAGCGTAATACCTGGAGAAGGTGGCGCTTGAGCTCTGCGATTGGCCGTTTGTGAATTCACCAATCACAGAGCCTATTAGCGCTCCCCTCCAGCTATAACGTGCTATATCCTCAATGTTTTAAAGTATTCATTAGGCGCATTCTTATCCACAAGGAAGGTCCCTTCATGTGAAAAATCCATGGTATTTGTACGGCGCTGAACATTTGATTTCAGATTGGTCTATTCCCGGCGAGCTACGTGCAAGTGATGTGATTACGGACATATTTTCTTACCGTATGAATTATATACATACATATGTAGTTTATTACAATTTATTATCGCAGAAGTCTTTACTGTTTGGTACTGTTTCTTGCGTGGGTTTATGGGCGGAATAAGGGAGATTTCTTAATCTGGCATTGTTTGACAGGTTATCTGCCGATGAAGTAACGTAAGAGACGATGAAACTTGCTAGTTACGGATTATTGTAGATTATATTCTACATCCTTGAAGTGTTTCTCTTCCGAGATATTTTACACACACTCACTCTTTATTGAGTGGATAACTACATAGACGCTTTCGCTTTGGCGCTTTTTTCCTGAATATGAAGACTACCGTATTTTTCATATGATATATAAATATATGTTGTACCGCAGTGTCATTTCCATTGTCACAGTAAATAATTTATTTTGTTGATGTTGTTCACATCAAATACTACAAATGGTCGGGAGATCTATACAGTTGGAATTCATGCACATTTATACGTGAACATTTAGCCCGTTATTCTATGATTTTCCTCTGAATTGTCAGCTCCTATGAAAATAGGCACAAGACTTCCAACGTGAGGAATCTGAAACAATAGCAGCTCTGGAAACAGTTCTATTGAGTATAGGCTTTGAAAATTACCAGTATGTCTGCATGTGACTCGAGATGGTCAATACCACCCACACCGGAAAGCACGCCAACCGCTGTGCCTAGGCCTGCAGCTCGAGCCATGCCTAGGTCTGCTAGTGTATCGCCTACCATCACTGCATTCTGAAATGATAACTTTTCTATACGAACATTAACGATGTGACCGTGAGGATGCCGTACCTCAGGAGCCACCCTCAGCGCTCGACAGATGAAAGTAGCATTGTGAGGATGAGGCTTTGGCTTGGATCCTGGATCATCGCCACAAACCACGATATCTACGAGATCCTCGACATTGAAACGTCGTAACATTGAAAGGGTGTTGACCCTAAAGCAAGCTTCGGTAAAATTGAGAGTAGGCCCGAGGTTATGCTTATTTTTTGGGTGATTCCACACCTATTGTCCGCGGTACAAATTGCTATCTTCACGTCGTTATTCTTCAAGGTAGTGAATAATCCTTGCATATCATGGATTGCTCGAAGGGTAGAGGGACACCGTGATTGACTATCTTTTATGCACATGTCTATGATATCCAGCTCCTGAAAAGTAGCGCATAAAAGTGTATGAATTGCTCAAAGCTCATAAATTCAGGACATTCAGGATCAAACAACCACCTCAACGCCTTTACCTTCTGATCAGCTGAGAAAGACTTCCTTTATACATTTACGCAGTATTAGGTCCCCTTTCGTGTGCCCTACACTTTATCAATAAAACAACTCACATGGACTCTACCCAATCCACGCTTCACCAGCAAATCCTGGATTTCTTGTTTAATTTGAGCCATGGTTCCTTCCGCGAGAAGTCCTGGCCGCACCTGCAATGAGAACATTGCATGACTTAATGAGTAATAAGTCATTAGCTCAATGAATTCCGTTTAAAAAAATTCGATAGAACAGAGTGCAGCTAGTAAATTACTAATATACACCCACGCAGCAGCAATTTTCAGGACTAAATACGTACCTTTCCTTGAACAGGACACAGCCCAAGTAGTTGGTAGACCTCCCTCGACAGCGGCATTCCAGTCGCTTGTTCCAGCCTGGAAACGAGCTTTCAATTTTATTTGTCCATCTATTCTTCTATATCACTGTTATCCGAGAATTTACAACAATTAACAAGGATTAGCCTAACATCTCTCTCTAGAATATACTTTTAGCTTTGTTGGTTCTAGAACTGGTAAACACAGGAGCAGCTGTGAGAATTTTCATCTGTAGCAAACCTTTCAGTCAACTCTTGCCCACTTTTTACCAGCGTCTTCCAAAGGAAGACCCTTTCAGTACATGCCTGATTTTCTCTACATGGATTATTTTTGAGACTAAGAAGCAGATTCTGATCAAAAGCCAAAAATAAGGTTCAAACGGTAGATAACACTAGCTTCGCTGTACATTTTCGTAAAAGACGTGTTTTCAAGGTAGTGATCGTCGGAGGTGCTTTGATCAAGGCCATAATGTCTACCGCATGAACAGCGGAAACTTGGTCGCTAACGATTGCGTTTTGATTCACAGACTCAATCCGGAAGTTCGCTCACTACTCTATATTTACGAAAATCTTTATTCCTAACTCTGAAGAACACTTACTTGTGAAGAATACTGCTATGTTCACGGTAAATATCTTTCCATATATTTGTAAAACCAACCGATCCGCTGTATCCATTGCCCATGGGATCCACATCGAGTGAAAGCAGATGAGTGTACCATCCTTGTCGAATATTATTAGTTCGGGTTTTTGGGATTCCGGTGAGCTTGCCTCAAATCGTGGCTTGGTTTGAATGGTTAACTGACGTCGAGGCGGTGCATTTACTCGATGTGCAGCGATAACAGCGGCTGGTGCCGTTGTTGAGGCCTTCCGCAATGCCAGGTATCCTGAAATTGGGCAGTTTTATAGGAATATCTCATTTCAAGATCCCATCTCTTTTGAAATTTTCTCTATTGAGCCGAACAGGTGCTTTCCAACTTTGTTTTCCCATACGGGTGGTCATAATAGAATTAGGCACTTTTAAAATTACTGGAAGGCCAAAGTGTTCTCATTCGTTTCCTGGATGCATTGCCACAAATTGATGCAAGCGAAAAATATCGGTAATTCAGTGGGTCCTTTTAATACACGGCCAGATAAAGAAAATAGATTTGAGGATGCTTGTTGGCGTCCTTGAAATGTTTTCGTTCCCAGGATGCGAAACAGATAATATAATTGAAAATTTTAGCTATTTTTCGAGAGGAATTAGAAAAAATCACCTCCGTCAGGGAATTTAGTTAGTTATTCAATAATAAAAATCCTGTCGAATTTTTTATTCATTCACTCAAACCCTACTCATGAGTGCTCCTAAACATGCTTTTCACCCTATTCTTCCGGAGAGTTTCAAGGAACGTTGCTGATTCTGGACAATTATACCAATCGTCCAGGGATTGTTTTCGGCTTTAGTCCAACTACGAGGCCTAAAGGCGAAATCTAATACTAAGCGAAATCTGCGAGGAAAAACATACCCAGTTTCTCAATGGAGCACACCAGCTGCGGTGAGATCCTCATCTGAAATATTTATTCTGTTATTGGAAGGAAAAGAGAAGAAATGAAGTGAAGAACGGAAAATATGAGCATATATCAGAAGGAATAAGAGGAATGAAGAGGTTTGTTGAAGCGTTCCGAGTCGAGTTCGTCAAAAACGGTTTCCCACCATACATATTAGTTAGATTCGTTGTTGTAAAGTAATTAATCAAGGAAATTTATTTCCAGAAAATTTTTTGAATGATCCATAGAGCACAAAAGACCAGAAAGAAGTCATTAAATCATGCGAAGTACACGTGAAAACGTTGACGACAAAACGGCAACCCGTCCCATATTCGGAGCTATCGCAGCGATTTCAAGGCCGCTAACGTTCGCTTTCAGTAGGAAAAAACCAGCATTGTTGTTGAAAGTGAGCGTAACTGGTAAGTTGGCGTTAAGCAGTAAGAAGCTACTGGCACTTGCGAACTCCCGCATGGCATCGCGACGATGCCAGTGGAACCGGTTGCCACGGAACAAATGGAAAAACCAGCGTCCGAAGAGCGAAGAATTGTCTCCACTGCATATGTAAAGGTGTCAAGAGACATGTGAAATTAATTTTACAGGCGGGAAGTAATATGTGATCCTTTTTTTCTGTGATTCTCTGATAGCAATACCCGGAATAGCTCAGGAATCCACAGGACGTTCCCAAATGCGCATTCAGAGTTCGTGAGGAGAACCCATGACCAAAGGTTCGTTATTGATGCCTCGAAAGTTGTTATCCAGTGAAACCCTTAAAAGACCAGCTAACCTCTGGCTTGCGTCATGTGATCGACTAAGGGTCAAACTACAAGATATGGCTTGGTTTTCAAACCCAGCTTTAAATGCAATACATTCAATACATTTCGAGAATATAGGTACATGCTTCCCTGTTGTGAATACCGATCTGGTTACCTGGTAGTTAAGACGAAATTATTACCGACTGTGGCAATTATGTCGTCCTCTCGGGGCACGATTGTTACTACCCAAATATACCATCTAGCAGTAGGTTAATTCTCGTTCAATAAAGATGTAAATCGTTCTTAATTTGAGCGTAAAAATTGTGGTGGTGGTCCTATAGTCTATTATACTTAATACTAAATGTTAAGCAGAAAATGGCGTGCTCTAACTAATCTTAATTACTATTATAGCTAGGTTTACACTTTCTTTCAGTACACAATTTTTCTATTGTTCTACCTTCATAATTTTATTTCTTTATTTAATATATTGATATATTGATGTTTGATGTTGGTGAACTACTGCCCACCCTCTTTTCTCAGACCTGGTAAAACAGATTACCCTGTAGGAATTACTTATCTAATTATTTTCACGCACTATGCCAAGAGCACAATGCTACCCTTCAGAACGAAAGTAAAATAGAAAAGTGACAGCTACTGAGGCCTTTGGAAGTTTCAGTGGGAAGTGCAAGTTTATATTTATATTCTTTTCAGCCTAATGAGGGGCTCTTCCGTATCGAACCTTTGTTGCTCCCTCAAAAAGTGTGGAGAGATGCCAGTAGCTAGAGAGATACCAGTAGTGCCTCTTAAATCATTCAAGTTGTACTAAATATGTAAGCAGGTTAATTAGGAGAGTACTCGGCAAAATTAAGTCTGCGGTATCCGCATCCCCTTCTCTGAACAGCAAAGTAAGCAAAATATGCACTTCTCGATCGTCATACAATGAAGGAAAACACATTCAGACGGCGTAGTTACGCGATACGCAGCAATCAGGTGTGCTTGTTATTGAAGCGTTCCTTTTCAAGGGTGAAATGTGACGGTGGCTAACATGTCCTGGTTGCCTAGGACATTGAAAATAGGCAAAGAATGCCCTACAAACAAGAACACAGAGCAAGTGAACATAGCTGTTGAGATATGTACATATACATACATGATAACTACTAAAGGCACACAGTATGTGTACTATGTCGTGGATTTGCACTTGTGATGTATGTGTAAATGGATATATGGAACTATTCATAATAATACACCAAAGAGTTATCACTACCTTAGGCGGAATCCTGCAGCTTTTAGGCCCCTACAGGGGCATTGTACAATAAAAAACTAACTGGTGCAAGTACAAGTCCACAACAAAAGTTAGTGTAGTCTACACCACAGCGCACTCGTAGTAAGAATGTAAGACTTCTGACGTAGTCCACAAAGACAAAACAAAAGTCTTGGATTACAGTTGTACCTCAAACATTCTCGGAAGATGAGTGATATAGTCGCTAACGTCACTAGTACTCTTCGAGGCAGTTTCACGCTATCAAGCTTCTATCGAACGGCAAAAAGGAATAAGAAAAGGGCTAAGTTTCAGTATACGTAATAGTGAGATAGGGTCGATTTTATAGTCATTTAGAGTAAACAAGAATAAACTGCAACGTCATTAAGACTAGCAAAACCTCCTCAAGTTTTTATACGCAAGATGGGTCGAAGCTATGTTCGCCAAATGTTGTTCTCCAAATGATACGGCGGAAGCGCAGAGAATGATATCACAGTTCGACGACACCGTCTGAATCACTGACGGCTTTTAGGTATGCTATTTATCAACAAAGGCACAGACTTCCTATAAAGTATTCCTAGAACCTATTCCAGGATTCCTGGAAACAATTTTTTCGTAGAAACTACGCTGTGAAGGATGACGTAGGAGGAGGGGATAGTAGTCAAAGCGGCAAGCAGCGTTCGCCGAGCAGATAGGGGGAATCCCCAGTGCTCATTGAAGAAGTGGCGCCTCAATGAGGGATGCCCGTGGATATATGGTGGGAGGCGAGAGAGTGCAGACAGGCAGACAGACGGGCAATCTTTAAAGACGCGAAACGAGGCCACACTCGTCGCACAGATGGTTGCGCAGCGACAGAGACGTTTGGGAGGTCGGGCTAACGAGGATCCTGATCTCGCTGTCGACGACAAGTGCAGCGGTGTCGACTCCTCATCTCATTTCGTCCTCTACGCGCTGCCCCCGGTAAACCCACTAAAAACATGACCGCTGTGTGGCTTTACAAACAATGCGGGGAGACAGGGGAAGTACATGAGGGGACCTTCAAAGATCATTGTTAAATCTTTTGAGAATGGTCTCTTAAAGGGCGCAACAGAGAGTGACAAAGTAGGTGGGATCGATTCTGTTTTGAAGGGAACACTTTATGGTGAGCTAGCTTGCACTTCCAAGTACTTGGTTAAGCAAAAGTGCTCGTCTTTCAAAATCAGGAAAAGGACGAAGACCACCACGTGTGAGCTGCGATTTTGACAAAGCTGGCTTAAACGGCCGTTCTCGTTTCAGATCCTGTGAGAACATGAAAGAGCAAAGTAGTGTAGATTAAATAACTATAGTTACCTTAGAAACAAGTACAGTATAACAGCAGACGTGGTAATAAAGGAATATGGCGGTGAAAGAACAACGACCGACCACAATAACTTCTGTTCAGAACAAAACATCAATTTTTTTCATTAAAATAATTTTCGATGAATAGTAACCCGTGACATCTCCTTGGGTAATAAGCGCATCATGTTGAGGGGGACCTTTTGGGAGGCCCTAATTGGGTAAGTTTCGAAAGGTCACCACAATGAAGGTAAGGGCCACCCAAAAAGCGATCTCAAGCGCTAGTGGGACAAAGAATCGATAGGGGCTATTTAACACCATAAATATGGTTCCACAGAAAATGACGGTCTAGATTGGTGTGAGAGGTAGACAAACTAAATTTTTCCACATTGGAAGGTCCAAGTATTGTACGAGAATTTGTTCCTTCTTTACAAGCATTCTACAATCCCACTTATGAACGGGACTAAACGCATTTTTATCAACGCGAAGAGCACTTCTCATAGAATGAACTTTGAAAAACCACGTGTAATATTCTGATCACTTCCTCCGGAAAAGACCAACTTCCGAATGCTCAAGTTGTCATTGTCAATAAAAGAACGAGAAGCTTTAACAGGTAGCTCTCACATACCAGTGAGCGAATAAAAACAATATGGTGTCCATCCAGTACACGATCAAGTTCAGGGGACCGTATGTAGAAGCTAATCCACAAAAAAGCAGAAGAAACCCCAACAGCGTCTCTTAGAATAAAAGTTTCATCTTGCTTCAAGCTGGACTGGTCACAAGGTGAAATTATTCCATTACTACTCAGAAAAAAATAACTGAACTTGAAGTTGGGAAATTCACCCTTGTATACCCGAGAACAGTCTTCGAGAAAGAACTCCCCAATTACAATTGTATATGTACAATTATAAAGGTAGAAATTTTTCGAGCTGAGAGTGCTCTAAAGTTTGGCATTCAACTTTAACAAGACGGTAACCAGTTGATTTTAAAGTGTTATTCTTTGATCTTTTCATGGTAAGCGCTTGAAATTCACATATATCAACGACGTCTACGTTATGTTTACAACCTTGCTGAGACGTAGACGTCTCAACATAGTTGTAAAGAGAAAAATTTAACAAATGTACGCAAAGGATGTAATGCATGAATCACCACCAGGAACTATGTCATATTTTCGAAAAGTTTCATTATCAAAATAGGTGAAAACTGTAGAACAACTTGTAGCGTCTTCGAAATAGGAAAACCTGCAGCACTGATCGCAGTTAAACATTTTACGTGAACAATTGAAATGATTACGTGATTAAATCACCAATTAACATCTGACGATCACTGGACCACTAGCATTAAATCTTGCACAGAGTTCAGAATCCCGAACATCGCACATGGCTCCTGATACAACCTCACTGAACATTCATTATATAGTCAATATTCAACCCAATGGGCGGGTTAAATTTAAACACATGAATACTTGGTGATACGTTTGCATCCTCTTAAATTCTGGGATGTTTACACCTGTTTCCTTGATCCACTTATCGTACTTTCTACTGTACTTTAGGCGGAAAGCATAGGTGTAGAACCACAAGACGTCCATGAAACATATTCACTTAACTATACAACTTTTTAGCGTCATATTAAATATAGTACACATAACTTAATCTTTAATTGTAGACACCCTCAAATTTCCTACTAATATGAGTGTAATACTAATAAGGGGTTCGCAATCTTTCTCTTGCAGGTCCAGAAAACGGTCAATAACTTTATCGTAGTAAGTTTCATGAACTGTCCTGTCCACAGAAATTAAAATAATAAAATACTCATATAATATTTACCAATTTATCTTGGGTATTGTCTTGTAATGGCGCATGTATCCCATCAAGAGATTAGAAAACATAACCGTGATGAGAACGCAGAGTTCACCAATCTGCAACAAAGGTCCTTTTTTCAGGCCGAAAAATGCAACTGTGGCTGCACTGCACATATTTAAGATGAAATGCGTTCGATCCTGAACGTCACATACAGACAGTAGAACATTAAAAACTCTGTGGGTTGCCTGTCTTTTGCAGCTAGGACAAGGTCGATGTGATAATTCGGATAAATGTACTCTTAAGGTGAAGGGATGCTGTCTAAATAAGCAGATACGTCGAGTATAGAGTCTACGAGTCCTGACATATGAATATTGAGCCGATTTTCTTAAGTCATGGAAATGTGAAAGAAAAAAGAAAAGAGAACACAGGGACCGCAGAATCACAAACAGCTAATTTCCGTAAGCGGCCATAAAAAAGAATAAACTAAATGACAAAGGGGGTTGCCTCCATGAAAAGTCCATTCGTTTATTTGTAGTAACATCAACTTCATTTCACTTCAAATTGCTACGCAATTGAATGAGCACGTAAGGAGAACTGTCTTCGACGAAATGTGCAAGCTGAAGTATATCGCATATTGTACTTTGAAAAAAAAAAACATGCATTTAACCTCCACTTTGAATAAGAACACTAACGAGTTCAAAGTGCTGAGATGAGTTTAATTTGATTAAGAAATATTGTAGAGCAGATTTTTTCAGTTCCGGCATGTCCAGAATGTCCAATTTTGCTCTTCAAGATTTATGGCGCTAAAGATGTTATGCGAGCTTGCTGCAACTTTCCAGAAAATACATGCATTTTGAACTTAATAGCCCTTGCTGGTTCGAGTAAGGTATAGCTAGATAGGTTAGGTTACGTTTAGCTAATATCTACCACTTGGCACAGTGAACATCTTCTGCCACACTTCGGAGGTTCTGGAATCCTGGACTTGCTCATATTAGGCCTCAAATTCCACTAGATTTCTGATTAGCGAAAGAATTTCGACAGCTGATGGCACTTTGATAGTGTTAACTCCACACTACATAGTTGAATTTATATCTCAGAAGGTTGCAGTACTCATCTATTTCCTCTGCAACACTATCAGATGGCGAACCATCTTTATATGCTAAATATTTTCGTAACAGATCTGATCATTTTCTCATAAATTTTTGAAGAATGATTACAGCTTGCTAATCTGAAACGATTTTAAACCCTGTCATGTGTACCTCACTATATCTTCTATACAATGAACATTTTTAATCCCTTGATGTCTACTCTTTTTCACTCATTTGGGAGATTATCTGTATTCCATTAATTTGCTTCCATGCACTATGAATTGGCACGTGGTCGCATTTCCCGTATGGTCAATAAATAAATAAATTTCATTAGAACGTGGAGTAAGGAATACTCTCAGAATAATGCAGAAAGGAACATTTTTCCCAGAACTGTTTTGGGTAGTGACTTTGTAAATATATGTAGGAATCAGTGGCGGACGCAGAAACTGGGCGGGAGGGGGGAGGCGGGGGAAAAAATTGAGGCCCCCGCCGTTTCGGGGACCCAGACGGAAAATAAAATCAATAGAAATAATAAACTTAATAATAAATAATCGATATTTAAGAAACAATAATAAAATTAAACAAATGAAAATGAACTAGTACAAGATTTTTATTTGTATTGTAATATAACTTTAAAAATTCGGCGACCCATTTTTGCCCCCCTCCCCTCCCTGGTGAGAAAACACTCCGATTCGAGTCCAACAGAGCGATAAGGATGCGCTGACGTCCAAAAGCGGGGAAACAGCTGGGAAAGGGTCCAACGGTGCGACAAGGGTGCGCCGGCGCTAAAAGGTGGAGCGGCGCTTGCAGTCAGATCCAACGGTCCTGTATAAAGTTGAAAGACGACACCCTAGTGTTGCACAGCATCGGAGCCACAAAGCGTGAGGTTGCGAGGAAAGGGAGCTTGACAAATGTAGAATGATCGGCGTGGTGTGAAGATGATGTCACATAGAGGCAATGCGAGCGAAGCGAGCAAGAAAAGAAGCCTGGGAGTCCGGCGTTATCCGGACGATCAGGCTGGTAATCTCATGAAATGATGTACGTTCAGGATTGGAATGAAAGCGAGTTAATCATAAGGAAAGGGGAGATTGTAAGCAAAAACACCTATTTCTTTCATGCTATATGNCCACTCGTGATTGAATTCAGATATGAACATGTGAACTGTATTTGTGTCTGTATTTCGGCCTTGAACTGAAATAAAATGTCGAAAGAAGATTTTCGCTAATCCATTTTGATGCAAAACCACAACGCAGTGTGCTGTACTTGTTTAGGATCCCCAGTGTAATTCGTGACGATTCTTGAGCAATCAGGAGACGTTTGAAATTATCTCAGTCCGAATCCGGAAAAAGAAGACTTCTTCAAGAATTTAATTCTGAATTTATGTACTTCCCTACGGAAGTTTTTCTAGAACTTATTTAGTGCATCTTGCTTTCACACAAGTGGCGATTCACATTTTCGTTTTTCATTTTCATTTCAATTTTTCTAAACGACCAGAGAGGGAGAGCATAAGCTTAATTCCATTTCTATACATTGCATATCCATATTCACGTTACTTTTCCAACAATATACTCGGCCCATGTAAATATCTGTGCATATCTTAATGAGCATTTTCCAGGCGAAAGCAGTAATTGTTTACGTTCTGTTGAAGTAGTAGCCGTTGGCCGGCAGAAGGCGCTAATTGAGGGGAACCTCCTTCCTCGAAGCAGTTGCTTTCCTTTGCAGCATTTGCAAGTAATACTACTGGGGCAAACAAAGTTATGCAGCGAGTTGCAAAAAAACCTTGGAATTAAAATGCAATTTCGAAGCAACGATAGCGACGATTTTCGATAATTATTTACCCTTGAAATCAAATGGCATTGATGACTTCTAAAGGCTAAAGCCAATATTTACCACATTAAGTAGAGTCTGAAAATTTAGAAACGCCAGAATTAAGGCTGTAAGGGTACAAAAGCGCCAACCTGAAAGGACAAGTTAGAGCAGTGAGATACACATGAACCGCAAAATGAAGGTATTCAACTATTGGTGCAGTGGCATCGGTATAAGGTGACAAATTCACGAAACTGCTTATATTATATGAAAGTTTTATTGCATTCGGCTCTACTTGTATCTATCACAACCTTATCCTCATTGTGGATGGAATAGTTTTTTGAGGATTACTCCGCAGCTGACCAAAAAAGTTTATTTGCTGTCATGTACCATTCGAAAGGAACCACCAGCAGTGTAGCGTCTTCATGTTCTTAAAATTGTTTTTTTTTTTCATAACCGATGTGTTCGTCTCTGCCTCTAAAGGCATTTGGATAAGAGTCTCAGTTAATTTTTGTTTTCCTTTCCATTAATATCTGTTTACTTTCCTGAATGAGATGTTTGTCTGAAAATGTAACACAACCCAACAATTTTAGTGGATTGGATCCGTGGTAGACTACAATATGTTACAACAGCATTTACCTTCAGCGAAATTCACCTTCTCGTAGTGACTCACTCCGGAGGTTCTCTAGCCCATGGTGCCGTCACTCGTACTACATAGCATGATTCTTAGGCGAATTTGTGAGCAGTTTGGGAATATTCGATAGCGAACAGTTACATCCCTGGCTATTCTTCATAGCAGTGGTAAGTATGATAAAGTTACTGAACCACCGAAAAAATAACACCATTCTAGATTTCATTATTCGTTAGCAATTCCAGCATTTGAAAATAGACTTGTTTGCGTCAAATTGTGCAGGATAATCGGGATTAGATGGTTCTTAGATCGGTTGGATAAACCGTTCCGGAATACATCCATTCCAAATTCCCGTGTTCACTGCGTTAGCATTCTATTCAACTGCTTTTTTGGAGATTAAAACGATTTCCAAGAGAAAATCCGGCGTGCCTCCAAGGATTTGGAATCAATAACATTATTAATTTTCACTAGAAAAACCTATACCCACCTTCTAAATAATTACACCGAGTTCGCCTACCTATGCGGTGTCTCCGCCCTGCCAGGTGGGGGGGGGGGGGGGGGGAGGCCTAGCTCAGAATTGTTAGCGGGGGGGAATATCTAACATCCAAAAATCATGG
>JARK01001565.1:191419-217497 GCA_000688135.1 Ancylostoma ceylanicum
GGGGGGGGGGGGCGAGTAGGCCTAGCTCAGAATTGTTAGCGGTGGGGAATATCTAACATCCAAAAATCATGGATTAAAATTTTTATGCACGCTCTAATCCAGGTAGAATGTGGTGTTCTCTCTAGCACTATTTACACCCACAATTAACTGGTAGGGTGCATGTATGGATAAGCTATCTAGAAACGTCTAGCATTTGTTCTTTCACTGTTTTTTCAGGGCAAAACTTGGCATGTATCAAAGATCCTCCGTCACATGTTCGTCGCTTGTTGTGCTTTAGTGTGCCACCCTTGCAGTATTATAAGTAAATTAATAAATTAAGCTATGTAGAGTTGATGTAAAAGACTGTGATAGTGGAAGCATACGAACAATCTTGCTGAACAGTTTTAACAGAAGAAAAAACCATTAACTATGATGGAAAGTGAAAAAAATACAACGCGTTGCCTAAGCGACGTTGAAAGTTCTTCTTTCAAGTTCTTTGCTACTGTGAGTAACTTTGAGTACTGTGTATTCGAGCTTATGTCGGATTGGTAAGCATAGACTATATCCGACAAAGCCCGGATCTCCAACCCTATCCAGCCTCACAAATCCCATAAATTTTCGCCCTACGAATCAATACTCGGCACTGATTCCATTTGATCGCACCCTCCAACAAATCGCTGCTATCCTTGAAGAGGACCGCCACTAACGGCGTCCTTTCCATCTCGTTGTTCCCTCAGTTTGACCTTGAAGCGTTGAGGTACGAGGTCGTCCCACTCGTCTTCACACATCCTATCCTCTGGGTTCATCTAGCTTCTCTAGTACCAAAATCCCTAGATTCATGAAGCGTGGAATGGACTGTCATTTGCACGTGCGAGGTACACTTCCCATCAACACCCAGATACCAGTTGTTGTTCATTTGGAATTCCTCTACTCCTATCAGCACGCTTTTAATCTTGGCACCTATCAAGGGACAATCTCTTGGGGAATGCACAGTTGCGAAATCCCGAACAACACCCAGTGACGTCATTACACATATCCTGTCGTGCGACTTGGACCCATCTGTGGATCGATCGATGCGTTTGTAGACCCTGTGGTGACGACGTCATTGAATATGCGCCAAGAATGAAAGTTGGAAACTATCCAACTAGCATACATGCGTCACCAGTTCCCACAAATAGGTTATTTGCCATGTGACACACTGTTGTACTGGATTCTAGTGCACTGTTGTTGTTTTTTCGATGAAAACGCCGTAATAACAATCTAACACTTCACTTTTTTTGTGTTCTGAGACTTCACTTACTACCCTTATTACTAGTTAGAAGAGAACCGATTGTAGTATGTGAGGACATAGCACGCATTCGACGAAGAACAGGCCCCTCTCCGTTCGCCGTCGCCGAACTGGCAGGGAGCCAGAGCGCGCCAACATACGGCGAGCGCTCACTCTACGCGGATGAATTCTTAGCGCGTCGCAATCGTGGAGGGCGTGTCTGGCGCGCTGCCCAACCAATCGCGTTGTAGCTTTACGAGGCCGGCGCATGCGAGAACCAATCAGCAAACGCGCTAATTCCTGTGCCTCGTATATTGCAATATATTATATGTGGATAAAAGTTGAGTTAAGTCACCACTGTTCTCACTTATGAGGGTGTTGCGACGTCGAGTGGTGGTCCCAACCCTCTCTAGCTGTTTTCTGCCGAATAACTCCTCTAATACACTATTTTAACATTGTTTGCTGATTCCCCGCTGTTCCTTTGCTGCTCGGGCCGTGCGGAGTCGGGTTATCGATCGACACGGGCCCGCGTCCCCGGTCACTCTTCCCTGCCACGTCACGCTTACTTGTCGCTGTCTTGTATTCTCCAAATCTATCATTTCATCATTTACTACTTACTAGTAAACTGTGCTGTGGGAGATCACAACTCCTCAAAGATATGCATTAGTCATCGGAGTGAAATAGGTTTTTCTTTCGCATATCATGCTATATATTGATGACTTCTTCGTCATGATTTCATTTCGAAATTGTCTTTTCTCATTATTTTCTCTTACAAGTACTCCGTTGAAAATCTAAGGCATCAACCCGTAAGATATCCTTTGTTTGCTTGTTCGCAACGTTCTGTTTCTCATCCGTACTTTATTACCTACCACATTTACTACTTTGCTTTCAGAAAATGGCTCGTACCAAGCAGACCGCGCGTAAGTCTACAGGAGGAAAGGCGCCCCGTAAACAACTCGCCACCAAGGTAGGCTCTCTGGACGTTTTCATCAAGTGTCCTGGATTTCCGCAGTATCCTGGATTCTTGATGGAATCTCCCTCTGCCTTGTTGATCGTATTCAGGAAGAAGTCTTTGTTTTAGGCGGCGCGAAAGTCTGCCCCGTCAACGGGTGGAGTGAAGAAGCCACATCGCTACCGTCCAGGAACTGTTGCTCTTCGTGAAATCCGTCGATACCAGAAATCAACGGAACTGCTCATCCGTAAACTGCCATTCCAGCGTCTCGTTCGTGAGATTGCCCAGGATTTCAAGACTGATCTCCGTTTCCAGTCGGCTGCCATTGGTGCCCTCCAGGTACATTTTTTTTTAAATTTTGATTTGAAAAACAGGTGGTTAGCATCGGTAGAGTGGGAAATTGCGATGAATAGTGGTGCTCCGGTGGTGCTCATCGCAAGCATTCTGGTATTTCTTACCATTAACCAAAATCTTACTTCAGGAAGCCTCCGAAGCTTACCTCGTCGGTCTTTTTGAGGACACTAACTTGTGTGCCATTCACGCTAAGCGTGTCACCATCATGCCGAAAGACATCCAACTTGCCCGCCGTATCCGAGGCGAGCGTGCATAGATCGAGTTTGCTGTACTAGTAATCGTTGTCGTCACTGTGACTCTAGCGTGCGTGTGTGTATGTATGTACGTATAATACTTTCAAACCCTAAGATTTCATGCGTTGTGTTTACTCAAGTTATTCTCTCATTGCATTAATCTCATTTTTTCCCCTTTCTTTCTTAATTTCAGCAACATTTATTCGTCAAACGCTAATCTGTTGTCTGTAATTCTTACATGTAATTCACAATAAATTGGACTGCAGTTGTGTTGGGGAGAGTGATCTGTCAAAGTATTCCCTGCCGACTTTTGACTTTTTTATTGTATTTCTGTAGTGGAGCATTCGTTCAATAAAAGAAAAAAAAAACTTAGCTGTCCAGATGTGTCCACATTAGCTAAGTTGCCAGGATATCCACTGAACAGGGAAGGTAATCTTGTAGTAGCATAGCTCCCAGTCATATGTGACAGGAAAAACAGGATATGAACAATGTGAAGTTAGAGACTCAAAAATCGCATTGTTTTGATGCTGTTCTTTGGATATGCATTTTTTGGCGTTTTTCTGAACTATCGTTTACATTGTGGTATTCAACCATTTGCAAAGCAGAGTTTTCTCACTTCCAGTGAAATAAATTCGCAGAATGGTGAAAGGGTGGTAACGGTTGAGTTTAGCAGGGTGAACGCATATATCCAACATAATCTACGAAAAGTATGTTTATGCCGTCCATAAATTGGGAACCATGTGTAGGAGAGCTGGGAATGCCGTATCTGGGAACAGTGCAACGGTGTTCAAAACAAATAATATATAGCTCAAATAATCAAATGAAAAATTACCGAAGATTCTATATTCTTTGTCGCCAATGTAACTCTCGGCTGGTTATGGTTAAAGAAAATAGAGTAGTTAGCAAAAACTTTTCCTTTGCAGAGTTCCTGTAAGATTCGTCATACTTCATCTCAAAAGCTGTAATTCCAAAGCGCCATTTTGTTTCATTTTCCCGGAAAACAATTCTGGTTGCGGCAACGGGCACTCTAACGGTGTAGAGAATACAGCCATCGTAGCATGACAGGATACTCTCTTGAAAATCATAAACAGAAAAATTGTGAGATGAACAGCTGAAGATATTCCGCACAGTAATTGTGGGAACCTATGCAGTTTTTAAAAAATCTTCATTTTCCATAGACGCACACTTTGAACATTTTTCTGATGTAGTCAACAACGCAGACACCCATATAGCATGGAGATCAAGTTGTTAAATTAGAGATCCACAATAAAATAAGTACCTAATAAAAGAACATAGAAATGGTATGAGTTTAAGTTAGAAGAAATAAGCATGAAATGGTGCCTTTTGAGCAAACACTATATGATTAAAGAACAAGTAACAAGAAAGGAACAACAAACTTATACAATGTATAAAAGCATAAAATCGTAAAACTGAAAAGATCACCAAAGATTTAGACCGGAATGCAGACTGGGCACAATTGTGCTGACTAGTTAGTTGGTAGTACGAATTGAAGTATTTACTGTCGTGGAATGCTTATCTGTGGCTTCATCATCATCTGATTCAGCCTGTCGGAATGTATATGGTACATTGTCAAGTACACTTTCGACCACGTACTTGTACTTACGACGCCGTTTCGATAGTTGTTTTGGCGACGACAACTCGTCACTGAAATAAGTAAAAATATAAAAATTTCGAGAAATTCTCACCAAAGCAATAATCAGTAATTAAACCATCAAATCTCATCGGATTTAGTCTTCTAACTCGAAAAAGCCCGAAGAAGGTAATTTAGAGAATATTATGGATGTTTGTCGCAGTACTTTCGTCGTGCACTTGCAAAATTCGAACAAGATGGATACATGTTCCAGAGAACTGAAGCTTCTTACCTAATATAACCCCATAATCTTTTAATATCAGGTCACATCTGTGATACTGAGACTCGAAAGTAGTACGGAAATTTTTGCGCATTCAGAACCTGCCGCTTTAAAAGAAAAAAGCGAAAATTTTGAGGTGCAACATGATCGTTTGATTATGAAGGGTATCGTAGAGACTACAGAAGACACGAAGAAATTTTTGGAGCACAGATCTTAGATGCAAAAAAAAGCTCGGTAACAAAATACATAGGTGATTGGTATGACACGCATAATTTTGATAAATAAAATACATAAAGTCGAACACTTCGACTACACTGCGCTCAAATGAACAACAAAAAACATCTTGAAAAAACTCACCCCGAATCAATGGTGACCACTTCCACAGGCTTCGGATTTTCAACTGCAATCATTCTGTAAGGAATGAAGTTGGGGAGAGGTAAACCATTGTTGTTAGGCTTGGCCACATCTTGCTTGACAGGATCAATCGTTGGTGGAGTGGTGGTCTTTTTCGTTGGCTTCGGAGGTATATCACCCACACCTTCACTAGAAGCAGTGACCTTATGAGTCCCATTAGCTTGTTTCACCGGAGAGGTCACGACTTCCTCGTAGTTCAAAGGGGTGTTCGGATGGGAAGTGTGGTCCCTGGGCTCTTTCGGTGCATCAGGCACATATTGAACAGGGTGAGCAGAGCTCCCAGCTTTGCCATAATCCAAGACATGGCCTGCACTTACATTCTCGCTGTAACTTGGTGGAACTGGTGATGCTGTTAAATTGGTATAGTTGGTGGAGTTATCATACATGATAGCGTTCCCTTCTTGAAGCACTCCGTAATGCATGGACTGTTCAGATCTGTTATGATTTCGATCAGCCCCGTTAACGGAGTAATTCATTGGTTGAATCGCATCCAGAGGAACGTCGTATGCAGTATCAGCCAGACTGTCCTCGTAACTAAGCTCCTTTACTTGTGTGGTGTTATTGTTGAAAGCAAGTCCAGCGTCATAGACCTCCGTCGACATGTTGTGATATGTCGCCGAACTAGGCTTCCCCGTGTCGTTGTAGACCATGGCTTGCTTCGTATTTAGCCTCGGATCATAGCCTACGACAGTTGAGTCATCGGAGCTCGCCACAGAATAATTCGTCGCTGAGCTCTCCTCAGGGTCCTCCCCATTATGGCCGACTTCTGAATGTCCATTGAACTGCGTCGATGCAGCGTCAGCAGAAACGTGACCATCTGTTGATTTTCCGGCATCTGGCTGGTTGTGCAGTGCTGTTTGATGTCCTTCTTCATTTAGCTTGCGGAGGGTATTAAATGCCACCACATCGGACACTCTTCTCGTGGCATCTGACTGAAAAAGACACAAACTGATACGACGTCGCTGATTCATGGTCCTGCATCAGCTATTTCGAAATCACTTACTGTGCTTGGTGGTGTTAATACACTTGCATTCCGCAGCGGTCTTTTTGATGCATCACCCTGCAAAACAACCACATGTTACACAGAAAATGAATATAATCCTCAAGAGAAATTGTGTGAATTTAAAAAAATGCATTCAAAAAAAAAAGATGAGCCTAAAGTGATGTGCGAACCAAGTGCTTCAAATGAGTGCTGAAACAAAATTTTAAGAAAATACTAACCATTCGTCTTGCTGTTTCGCTATACACACTATCGATGATACTGCATATTTTCTGCTTTGCACGTTCCTCCTCTTCAGGGGTCAGCTTGCCATCCGTCTTGCTTCGGGAAGGCTTCAAATACAACAAAAATATTAAATAAATGTATTAGAAAGCGAAGACGACGGTGTAGAAAAGTCGAAAACTACGTACCCTTTTAGACTTTTTACGTGGAGGCTCAGCTGTTAAATGCTGCTGTTTGTGAAGGGATTCCAGAAACGACGGCAGAGGATCCTAGAAGGAAGTAGATGCATGTAAAGCCGTAAAGTCAAAATAAGCAACGTAGATAAGTGAGAATCAAGAAAAAGAATTGGAAACCACGAGAAACAAAGAAGAAATATCGTTTTAGGTCTGATGTTTTGAAATTCACAAAAACGTTACGAAGTAGCCCACTGGCCACAAAAAAAAACGCACCTCGTCAACTATTTCCAGAGGTGGAATGTCGAACGTTCCAGTGTTCTGATGCAGCATATTCAGCGCGACTCGCTTCATTACCTCCAGTCGACGACATTGCTTCTTCACTTGGTAGATCCGCTCACGGAGACGAACCGACTGCTGCAACACTTCGAATAAGAAGATATAGCACAGTTTAGAACAGAAGATGGAAAGCGGGTGTATTCGTGTTAAAGGCAGCACCCACGGAAATTTTTGAGTTGGAGGTTTCGCTGAATTTCAAGGTTTTCAGGGACGATGAACTCATAGACAGTGATGAAACAGCGTGAAACACGCCGGAAGACGAGAAATGAAGGCGCTGTTTCCCATGCGTCCACAGCGCGGACGAGTTTTCCGCTGATTGTATACGCGCGTATCGTCACGAGTTCTTGTGGATGATGTGCATTCCATACCCTACACTGTACAATATTCTTTATGCAGTATGATAAATTAGGCAAGATCACTCGTAGCGTGTCGAATCAATAGCGTTAACTGGAGTGGCGGACACCAAAATGGCCACGCTCGGCCCTGTGTCCACAGCCGTATCTCCACAGATAGGCCGCTTTTTTCTGTGTTCAAGTTACCATTGTGATTGTCTGGCAGCCGACCACACGGAGAACTACTCACCTCAAAAGTGAGGATTTCCGTGGGTGCTGCCTTTAACAATAAGCATCAAACAAAACTGAATATCCTCTTCAGTTCGCATTTTCCACTTGTTAACTATTGTGTACCCCTTTCATGATGTTCATCCTCAAATCGTTCCTTATTTGCACACAATTCCACCATATATCGACAAATTAGAAGGCGAGTTAACATCTAAGGGCGGAAACGAACGTTTGAATGAGCCAATTGTATATATTAGTACCGTCCTGTTCACCTCACCATGCAACATATCCAATAGTGAAGTTTTGACAATTTAAATGCGAAGAATAATGGCAGACTACACCTTCTGGCTGATTTCAGGCAAACCTTCTTAAAGAACTTAGGTACAAAATAAATGAACAATGTATTGAGGACATATGCAACGCGTTGGATAACAAAGAGCAACTCTTGAGAACGTGTCTTCACCTTCGTTTTCAGGAAAGTGACCAACTGTGAAGTGTCCCAGTTTTAATCCTAGAGAAGTTTGGCGAAAGAACGCAGCATGGGGTTCTCGAACAACGCTGAATAACCTTCTTTGAAACACTGCTACTAGTGTTCCTTGGATTAAAATGATATGTCAGATTATAGTCAGTACCAATTCGGTTCTCCACCTAAGAACAATGAGATGAATTCGTCCTTCGTGCACTATGGGAACCTCTCGGTGGAGCTTATTTACTAGGATAAGAAAAGGAACTCCACAGAACTCTATAGCCATTTTCGTCCCTTCAGAAAACACTCCGAGTGACACCCTACTTATAATTCTGTACACAGTTAACATGTGACGCATCCCAGAACTAACCATTGGTCAAATCCAAGAACACTATGCTGTTGCACACGTGGTGCTTCACTATTACACTAGTTTTTGCACAGTCAGCTGACTAACTGATGCCAGAACAGACAGAGTGCACAAAATTCAGACGCTGGCCTTTTGATGAGAACAGGAGCTTGATCTTTGATTAAGGAGAAGGCCGTTTATAAGGGCATGACTAACAATTACCTCCAAGTTTTAGATCTCCTCTAACATCGGCTCACATATATCCCATTTTGCAAGCTCCTAGACTACTTCTACAACCGAACTTGTGATTTTATTTAAATGAGAACGTAATATGAACCTCGTTAATGAGGAAGGAAAGCAGGCTAGTTCTCAGGACTCTGAAGATTTCGCCAACAAGCCAGCACATTTGTTTGAAAGTAATTTAAAAATATATTAAGAATGTGGAAGATGAAAACGTACCAGAGCAACAGTATCGTAACACTCCTGAAGTGCAATCGTTTTCAAACGATAACGTTCCTCTTCCTCCGCCTTCGCATCCGGAGGCTCACCGGCGCCACCTGATTCCACGCCGTCTGTAGCACTCATCTTGAGTTGCTGAAAAGCAGTAGCATTTACATGGGAGGCAAATCCCTGCCAATACTAACTGTTTAAGCAAGAAGGGTCAAGCCACCCTCCTCAAGGATAACTGTACATTGCTCTAGTTAGCGAATCATGCATAAACCGTGGAGAATCCGTCAATGTCCAGAACTCCTAGATTCACTGACCTCTAAATGGTGCAATGCCGATGGTTTAGAAGCTCCATGTGTATGGCGACAAGGGTGACAGGACAGTCGAGTCTCCCCCTACCTCCGAATTGGGGACTGTGGCGGTGGTCACGAGTTGCCGCGGACGCGTCGCGGTCTCCGACCGCAACGCGTCCGATATCACAGCTGGGTCCCACGTAGCCATTTCAAGTGCGATGTTCAGCGTTCGCTTCACTGGACGGTTGTCTAGGATAGCGCAGATTTCACTTTTTAATCGCATGTGCTTCTTGTATTCCTATTAATTCGTCAGTTTGTCCAACAATGTGCCTACTGTCAGCCAGGTAGATTTCAGCGAATCTGTCGCTAACATTAATCGAACGAATCAATAATAATCACCAACTGAATGCTTTATTTCTGAAGTTCTTCACTTAGAGCTCCTAATTCTCGAATGAAGAAGCCCATTCATCTCTTCTGTATAAAAATCTGTTTTGAAAACCTAAACTGTTGAGGAGTTGCTCCTCCTAGTCTTTTTTTTTTCGATTTCTTGTGGTCAGAGTCACTTCTCATCCATCACCACGCAATGAACCTGCCTTGGAAGGTAACTCGAAACTATTACAGTCATTGTCATGGTTGAATACATTGACACTCCATCATCACTTGAAAACATTTCTGGAATGTAAACGATGCGTGCCCAGTGGATTGTGGTCATCACTCTGCTATGCAAAGACTTTTGTTGACTTTATCTATCATCTTTTCTAGTGAAGCCTAATTTTATTCGGAGGAGCAGGTTCTCAAGCTATGATGCATTGCCATTCCTAGTATGTGTAACCATATTCATCGTATACATTGCATATTTGCCACTTTCACTCATAATATCCTCGATTCTTCTATTCATTGATTCAACATCAGCTGTGATGAGTATCTTTTTTTCAGCTAGGACAGTTTACCTTCTTCTATTTTGAATGACCAGTTTTCTTCTCCGAGTGCGGGCTAGTTTGATCCATGTCAGTTTCCTTCTGTAAAAAGCTAGCACGAGACTGCAGGAAACCTCAAATTAATTAACTCGTAGAGGGGGGGGGTGTAAATTGTGGCCATTCTTGGCCACCAAGCCTGTTGAAAAGCGGCTCGGTTCAAGCGGTAGCATCGTAAAGATGTTACATCGGTCTTGGTCAGCATCAGTCAACGAGTTACTCAGAATATGAAGAGTTCCGTAAGTCATAGTGGGCACTAATCTCGATCTGTGACTTCTCAACTATTCCGTGCACAAAATGGTATCCATATTCAATCAGCGCTAAGCAGATCGCTTGTTTGGAATCTAACTGATTTACCCTATGCACACAACGATCCCAATTTCTTTCTATTGAAATTCACTCGCTCATTTACCTACATGCTGTGTGGAACCGCAGTAGTGGGGTAACATTGGTCTGTTTCTGCACATTCATCTTCCACCCATATCCCTCGTCCGCTACCATTAGGGTAAGGGTCGAATTGCCGTGGCAATTGGAAGTGTCATCTTACTCAGCCTCTACCAGTAGTGGGCGCGGTGAATCAAGCTATGACTCATCGAGGCCCCCGCGATGTGAGTTGTTTCAGAACGGTGACGGCTCGATGTCCCATCGCATTTCATTCCCCTCATTTAGCTCATAGTACGACGGGTCTGACCCGGTTTCAGGCGGTCAGCGAAGCGTTTTTTCCTCTCTAAGGGACGCGCAACGTTGCGGTAGTGTCCACTCATCCATCGTGATTTCTGGAGCCAACAAACTCGTTCCTCACCAAGTCAAGTGGTTCTGACTGTTTACATGTCGGCTTATAACGCTTAGCGGCCTAGGTGTCCGTTACCGGCGGATGGGAGTAGTGGGGTGTGTTTATTTGTTCTTCTACGGTCATTCGGCACTAGCTGCTGCACCTGCATTCGAAATACATTGAGCGTTCATTCTTATGACGTAATAAGTTCTGTACGAACCGATGACCTTCGGTCGGCTGATATTTAGCATTAAGCGATGTCGTCTCTATTTCCTAATGATTTCTCATTCTTCAGCAATGTTGCCGCCCGCTCCTCTCATATCAACGCGTCACATGTTGATCAGATCGTGAAATCTTGCACACTCTCTGCATTTACGGCCATCCATATAGGCACGTCGCTTCGGCTAATTTGTCGTTTCTGCCAGTTCCTTGACACTGCCTTGGGTTTAATTTATTTGTGAGGTCCCGATTGCTTATTTAGTATTGATGAGGGCGGATTTCGAGGCTGTTCAGTGCATGTCAATAACATCTTATTCGGCACTTTGCGATAACATCTTCACTCACTCCTTGCCTATTGCTATCGCCAAAACGAATCTGAATAACGAGAATAGTCGATATTACAGTGTAACTACCATGGATGACTGATCGTTTCACCCATATGTTGCTGTCTCACCAGATTTTGCTCGAAAATTACTCTCATTCTGTGCTGGTTAGATTATCATCTCCATGCTGCTTGTTTTTTGTTGGGTTTTTTTTGTCAAAAATGAAACATTAGGTAATTATACCAGGACACTCAAAATGTTGGCCATAGCTGGCAATTTTTCTGCGACTGTCACTTACAGCGAATCGCTGTCTTAGTACTGCTCTGGCCTTGTATATCGATAGCATTCTATCATCACATTTTGATGGGAATCCTAATACAAACAGAACTTCCTAAAAATCATCAGTATGAGCAAAACTCACCTCATTTGGATGAGTGCTTCCGAGTCAGAAGTTGCTCAGTGGTAAACTGCAATTGAACACACCTAGAAATCATCGTGGGCGTGACGATTGAGGAGTAAATGGAAGGTGGAATCGCAAAAATACAGTGATGGCCTTCGTAACTGTGTTTTTTCTTCCTCAGTTGTTGGTTTTTTCGGCTTCTTTCCTATTATCAGACTTCTATAGAGTTCAACACACTGTGTGACATCGTTACTTCTTTATTGTGTAGCACAATTTCTCACTCTTTGGCGAATGAAATCCATTTTCTTTTCTCAAATTAATCGCGTGTTGGACTGGTCTCGATATATCAGTGTATACATTGTTCAGGCCTCATGGAGGCGACGGCTGAACATGATTTCAACGCCAACGCTGACGATGAACTGAGTTTCCGACGTGGTCAGATTCTGAAGGTGAGGTCTTTTATATACATTTGATTTGTTTCATGTTTTCAATGTCACTACTTTTTATTCAACTACTTACGCACAACCTCTTTTTCCTGTGTTTGCTTGCTAATGACGTAGCGATCCATCTGCAAATTTGCGGCCGAGTGCACTTTGGTTTTCATCCGTTTGCATTTGTTTGACCTTTTCTGTACGGTCGTTCTTTGTTAGGTTCTGAATAAGGACGAAGACCCGCATTGGTTCAAGGCAGAAATCGATGGTGTGGAAGGATTTGTTCCGTCGAATTATATTCGAATGCACGATAGCCCATGGTACGCTTTATCTTCTTCGTTGCTGATTTACTAGTCGGGAATGATATTTCCTACTCGTTTATTTGTCAGTTCTTCTGCTGTACAGCTATTTTAACCCATTTTGCTTGTTTTTGCGAGCTGTGGCTATTTTCATTGTTTAGGTATTTGGGGAAGATTTCTCGACTAGATGCTGAAATATTATTGAAAAAGCAAGGCACTCGTGATGGAAACTTCTTGGTGCGGCAGTGTGAAAGCTCACCGGGTGACTTTAGCATATCAGTGAAGTAAGTCACATCTTGTAATGTCCATATACCTTTACGTAATTGCTGTCTTAACTTACTCGAGTACTTCCATAGAGATTTGCCAATGTACCAAATGCTCGTGTCGACTTTGGAAAAAGTTATTCGTAAATAGATAGCTGTTTGTGCATTCGTCATTCTCCGTAGTGTGGAAGGCACGATGATTCACAATGCACAGATGCGGTGCCCCGTAATAGCGTCTCACCACATTATTTGGAGTTTTTGCACCCTCTCAATCCGACTCTCCAAAAAGGCACCGCTATCCGATCTTGTGGCCATTGCCGCGTACATATGTTCACCATTGTGGGAAGATTTTTCAGGACTAGGAAAGAAATTCCGTTTCTGCTTTTTAGCCCACTGTATGGCTGACTAGCAGCTTCAGCTAGATTGAAAATTCCGGTTTTGTTCTTCTGTTAGCTCACTCTGAACAAGTATTTTCGCAGATTCGAAGACACGATTCAACACTTCAAAGTGTTGCGAGACAACAATGGAAAATACTTTCTATGGTCGGTGAAGTTCAAATCGCTGAACGAGCTCGTTAGGTATCACAGGTGCGTAAATTCATTTTTTAGTTTTCGAAATGCTCTTCATTGATAGAATCTCAACAAAGCCTTTGGTGAGCTATAGATATACTGTAGATATTTTTGGTATGATTCGAATATGCTCAGGGAAATCCACATGCTTGATATATTGCTGATTCGTTATTGGTTCCTCTTCCATTTGATCTGAAACGCCGTAGAACTAAAAGCATAGTGCTCACGACTTCAGCAAAACTTTTAAACGGTATTTGCACGATCACTGCTTAAATTGTGGAAAAAGTCCTAGTTCTACGTTTGATTTCACTTCGTTTAACATCACTGTTCAGCCCAAAACAGCCTAATAACGACGGAAAACCAGTGAGAACTTAGCGGTTCTTGCATGGGTTCTTTGTTTGCGTATCAACGTATAAAGCCATCTTTACATATTTCTATGAGTGAACGCTGAGTGTTCTAGAAGTGGTAGCATCTTAGGAGTGAAAGCAACCATCTTCAAATTTTAAGCACTTTAGTCAAAAATAGTCATGTTCAGTTGATTGCGCATCACTTCTCATCTCACGTGTCTTTCCATGTTTTAAAAATACTATACATGTTTCTTTGGGCTCTGTTTGATTGTTATTCATCCTTGCTTCTCTTGCCTGTTTTGCGCATTCAAAACATTACCACAGTTGTTTTGGTGTCTTTGATGTAATCTGGTCACTTCTTCATTTCCAAATAGCAATATTCAAATCCCTGGTGTCTTCGTGGATTCATATCTATTACTTCGTTGGTTTAGTCAGAACAAAATATCTTAACTTTGTTAGTTGTGCGCACCAAACGCTATTCGTAGTGATATCGAATACTGTGGTGGAATGTGGTGTGTAAAGTCTATGAAATGTTCTTTTTTCATTCTCAAAAAAAAATGTTTCAGAACGGCGTCAGTGTCACGCACTCACACTATTCTTCTACAAGATTTGGACTTGGAGACGAAATTCGTGCAAGCGTTGTTCGATTTCAATCCTCAGGAGGAGGGTGAACTGCCATTCAAACGCGGCGAGATCATTACTCGTGAGTTGAAGAGAGGGGTCGTTTATCTCAGCCCGTTCGCGTCGATGAATGGGGACGAGGGGATTTGGGGCAATATGACGCTGAAATTTCGCCATTCACTATACAATTACATGAGCTGGTTTTCTAGGCCGTATTTGGAAAGACTGTTCAAATGTTCCGTAAAAATAAAACTTCCCGCCTTTTTTACTGATAGTGGTAGTAGCTGATACGTTCTGAAGCACCATCATGTATTTCTGATGGATATTAGAGCATTCCCTGCCTTTTAGTTAGGAGAATGTGTGTTTTCATGGAAAACATGGGGGTTTTGTTTGCATTTACGTGTATTACGTGTTTTTTTTTTCGAATTTTACATCACACACAGGTTTTTATCGTTGTTTCCTCCTACCCAGTAATCCGTACCAAGCGCTTTATGTATGATTGGAGTCTACACTCATATTTAGGCTCCTTGAAAAAATGTTTTCAACTCTTTGACATAGCGTAATCGTGGTAGTTCTGAATTTTTGAGTCCTTCTTCTAAATACTGAGCTTTTGCATGAGTGTATGCCTTTTGGTGAAGTGATGTGTTTCGAGCATGTTGAACCTGAAATGTTTCTTCACTGAACTACTTACACTTGCACACTCCTGTCTGAAATCTGCGAGGGAAATTCGACACTGATTCCGATAGCTATTCTATGAGGCTGCAGTAACCTTGCTATATTGCATCCTGTCGTATCAATGATCCTTCCCCTTTCGGTGCTCTATTAGAGCAAGGGTTCTCTCCAAAAACCTAAACAAAGTAGATGTGAGTACTAATTGCCCAAATCTAGAAAATTACTTGAGCATTTTAATTTTTCGGAATTCCGAGTCGTCTTTTTTTATCGGTCAGTTAACTAATTGAACGAGCAAGAATTGATTCTGAAAGCATCAGAAAATGCTAACGTTCGTATGTATTGTACTTTTCAATTTTTGTCAAGTTTTTTTCTCGCAGGAAATATCATGCAGATGTGTCAGTCTCATTAATTTAGAAATACTCGTAGGAAATCTTATTCAAGGTAGTTCTTGTCGAAGTTATGAATTTATACAAAAATTTAATATTACCAGTGAACAATGAGAGTGAAGTGGATTTGCTTCAAGACGTTCTACAGTAATCCCATATTTGATTCTCACGACATAGTTCTGCAAAAAGCCCTTCATTACGGATTGAGAAATTTGATACACATCTGCGCAGCTCTGCTGTGGAAATGCGAATCTAAAATGTGGGTTGACCCTATTTTGACCGCGGTGCGACCTTTGGTGCAAAAAGTACTGATAAACATGTCTCGAGAACGTTACAAAAACTATGATGTTGGTTATTTCGAGTAGTCACTTGTACTTATAATATAGTTTTTTTCTGTAATTTCTAACTTAGAATGTTGTCTTCGAAGGTCACGTAATAGCTATCTCTATTCACTATATTTTTGACATTCTTATGTCATACCTTCATTAACTTTTTTTGAAGTCTTATACTTTAGATTTTTTTTCTCTTCTTTTTACACATCTTACATTAAACTCCTAATGGAATCTTTTTTTTTGCTCTCATTTGCATTCGCACATTGGTTTATAGTCTCTGAATGCCCTATTTCAGTTATCAACAAGGACGACATGAATTGGTGGGAAGGATCGCTCAATAACAAGCGCGGCGTTTTCCCGGCCAACTATGTGTGTCCCTTCAACCGCTCGCCATCCAATACGTGAGACTTTTGGAGGATGAGCTAATGAGGAGAGTTCTATGAGTCGTGTTCTTGTCACAATGAGCTCCGTCGGTGTCTGGAGTGCTCATTATCATTTGTGCTGGTCTGCAGTTACTCCATAATTCCTGCGAGTCAGAGCCGCGTGTAATGCCGCTGCAGACTGACATATTCGATAATTGAGTCTGTAGAACCGTCGTTCCACAAAAATACGGTCCGAAAAAAGCATGAGATTGTCACATTTTACTGTGAATTTTAGATGCATATTATTTGTACCATTTTTCTGCTCTCGACTTTCACATTCACGTCCACACATAGTATAGATTTGTATAGATTTTTCGAAAATTATACATCGTGCATGTTTTAAGAATCAGTTCCAGCAATTACGGTGAATCCGCATTGCCAAGTTTGTTTTACTTTGTTTGTTTGCCCTTTTTCTTTTCTTCGGGACTCCCTATCTTTTTTCCCCCACTTCTTCTGTCGCGTCTGCGATTCTCCTGTGCAGTTACTTCCATATTTCTGTTTTGTGTAATGCATTGCGATGAGAGTTAGGTTACCAAGGCGTCTGGAGGTTTGGGTGAGAGGTGTGCTTGAAAATCTCCCGGCAGCCCAGTCGAACTGTTATTGATTGGCGCGCAGGCGAGAGTGCGCGCGTGAAGAGGTCAGAGAGTGGCGTTGTGGTTGCGTCGAAGGTCTATTGCGCCATGCTAATGTACATCTAAAAGGTCGTATTGATGTAAAGATTCAGGGATCAGCCGAACAGAGCAAGCGCTAAAACCTCACCCATCAACCTCCATTAACGGCGCACATCCAGCTTCTCATACGCGTTCCCCCTTGTCTACAGTTTCCACTTCATTCTCTTTTTTCTTCGTCTCTATCTGTCATCCGGCATCGCTATGCATTAAGCAATTCATATATCCGTGTCATACAAAGAGTCCCCCATCCGATCCTTTCAAGTCCGCCCACCCATATTCCCCATAATCTTGCGAAATTCATTGCCGTTTCATTTTTATGTTCCTGGAAATCCATGTTGCTCAAGTGGACTCCTTGAGCCATATCAGCCATTGCGCTGTACGTTGTGGAATCAATCATTTCATGCTTGTGGTTTTATATGCCGTAATTACTTCCCGAAAAGTATTGTTAGATGGTGTGATCCGCTTTAAATTTGTCCCTTCTGTAGTATCGTCGTAATCGCCCTCTTGTAATCTTGTAGGCTGGACCGATATTGCATAGAAAGCATTATGCCGTATTAGGCGGTGTGATAATGTTAGTTTGTGATTGTATTTTCCTTTCAACTGACTGTGCTTAAATTTGTGTGCATATTTATATGGAATGAACTTCGAGTTTTCCTGTTAATTAATACTCAAAGAATACACAATTGATAAGATTGCTATCAGATGACCACAGATAAGTCCTACTAGCTCATATAAAGCAAAGATTCGGTTAACGAAGGAATCAACTCCTTTGAGAGTGATATACAGATTGTGGACCATCCGATGGATCTCCATGCAAGTGTCTCTACGTAGGAAAAGGAAAAAATGGGAGATGTTCTAATGAGAATATTTTCTCAGTGCTGCGAGAAAAAAAAACTGCGTGAGGCTGCTGAACTTTGTGCGCATAGCAGATTAATTGTGTAGAAATGAAGACATTTCCGTCGCTTTCTACGGGCATGATTTTGTTTTTTTTTTCAAGAGCAAATCCAGTCGAAAGAGGAAAGAACGAGGTACTATCGTTTGTTGAAGCCTGCAACTGTTAATTTGGTATGATCTGAAGTGACTATACAGTTACAAAACATTGTTTTGTTGACTTTACAAAAAGGGACAAAGTAGAACCTCTGCCTATGACGTTTTGGCCGTAAACACACTTCTTGTTTTGATATAAATTAGTTGAAAATAATCAATCGAGTTCCTGAGAAGGTTCTAAAGCCCAATCCTGGTAAAATGTCATCAGCATGAGTGGATGCGTTTTTTTTAGAAAGTGCTACAGAAAATGGAATGTCGACTCTACACTTACTGGGGTATTAAGGGTGGACTTAGAAGGTCATCCGAAAATTGCAGTTATAGGTGAACTGCTGCTGAGGCGGTCTAATAAAGAACTGCTTTTCCACCTAGCGTTCTAGTAAATTCTTCTAAATCAATCTTGAGGTGAGTTTTCCGAAATGGACTAGAATTCTGGGAATGGTCTCAATTTTCAAGGTCTCAAATTTAGAATTACAGAGAGAATTCTAAACCTAAGGAACTCATTCACTGGCCTGCTGTGCTAACATTCTGATTCGAGTGTCATTACTTTTTGTTACATTATAAAGAGATCCTGTTAGAACTCAAAATTGGCTAGGATGAAGTACTGCGCAATGGAGGGAAGTTTCCTTTGGAACGTTAACCTAAAATTGCTTGATTTTCCAAAGTCTGAATGAACGCACATACATATTATCTACCATGATCTCCTTTGAAGTCGATAAAGTATCCGCCATTTATGGATAGCCGGACGGCATTGCTTGCTTCATGGCTACGCCGTTCATTCCTATTAGTCGATGTAATCTTCTAAATAGCTTCAGTCTCATTCCAAACGACGCCTTAGCAGCCATTTTAGATTTTCCAATTAGTGAAAAACGCTGCCATCGCTGCGTTCCACATGGTTGTCAAGCCAATTCTCTGTATTTCTTTCATCTTCCTTCAATTAGATGTTCAGATTTTCTTCTAAAGCTTTCTTTTTTACTCAAGCAATCCAGCATCACCTTTTCAATTCAAGCTTTTACGATCAGACGAAAACGGTTCATATTAACCATGTAGTGACTAAACCACTAGTTTTGCGCGAAGAAGGCAGTGTCCGTTTCTAAATAGGAGCTTTCAGGAAATCGGCAAAAAATAATTCTTTAGGTGTTCATTTATACCTAGCAGTTTTTGTTCCAGGTAAAAGTGATCTGTCTAAACCATTTTGTAATGTCATGCTATTACCAGTTTTATTCGATGTTTTGTAGGTATTACCAGTTTTATTCGATGTTTTGTAGGTAATGTGCCCCTTTTTAAATCTGCTCACATGGAACTCGCATGTATTAGCGAGTAAATAATGGAAACATCTCAACAAGACTTTTTCATATGCAAACCCCTTGAAATTAAACTTATTTTTTTCATGGATTGTCATGTTGAGGACGAACTTATTGTTTAGTCTTAAATATTCTCTGTTATCAACTGGTTCTACTTACTTTCACATAGAACACCATTTTATGGGTGCAACTTACAATTGGTCAATGAACAGTGTTATCTTCTCGAAGTGAACTTTTTTTCCATGCATCTCTTGAAGAAAAAAACATTGTATGATGTAGTAATGTTATAGATAGAGCATATCAGATGAACTTCAATCCAGACAAACCACGATTCGATCAATCAACACTGTATGGACGTTTGCGACATTTTGCAGGAATCACAGATCCTTTCATCGCCTTTACACCGACATCAGAGTTATTAAGGGCAAAGAGCCTGATGGATAAGTGCAGGTGAGAGAGTTCTATATCAGGGATTGATGTTTGTTTTAATTTTGAAGGGCAAGAACTTTTTTCATATGTGACATTTCATCTACTGCTTTTTCCTAAGTAGGTGACGTAAACTCGTAGTGAACTTACGTAATTTTTGTGCAGATATGTGATTTTTTAGATTTTTGCACAAATACCGGTATAGCTCATGCATGCCCACAATTTAACTAGTTACATGCTTGTTCTAACGTTATAACCCCTAAGAGATATGTACATTCAGGACCACAATTTCCGCAAACAACTAACAACAGGTTCAATAATTCTGTCCCATTTCTCTGGACCTTAATCTGTCATTCTGCTTTCTTAACCCCCGTTTTCCGTCAGTACTGTTCTTCTGTAACATTTGGAATTTGTTTTGCAACAGGATCTAATTCGTAATCATTGTCAACAACTTGCAGGGCAGGTGAAAAGGTACCAGAATCGCTTCCGGAGCTGCACCGAGCACAGCGACTCTTCCAGTCGGCTTTTCATCCGGATACCGGTGATTTGCAGAATTTTGCCGGAAGAATGTGTTTTAACGTTTGGGGAGGAACAATGCTGTGCGGAGCTATGATGATATGGTAAGTACTACAAGAGAGAGGTGAGAACTGATGGAATGAATAAAGATTCTGCAACGTGAACCTCATCAGGTACAAGTCAACTCCAGCTGTGGTATTTTGGCAGTGGGCCAATCAGTCATTCAACGCTCTGGTGAACTACACTAACCGAAATGCAAAAAGTGCTTTGACAACTCAGGTTAGCTTTCCTTCAAAATCCGAAATTAAGTCCACATTTGGCAACAGAGAGTTACGGTTGAGCCCCACATGTGTAGTAGTCCTGCCAGCAATTTTTTTCATTTCAATCCTATATTGTCTTCTATGTCCAGCTGTTGCAGGTACTTTCAGGATCTGCTTGTCGCCTACTCAACCGCTGTTAGTGGAGCGTTAGGCCTGGCCATTGGTCTAAAGCAATACTTTGCAAAACGTGAAGTCAGTAGTCTTGCACAGAAAATGGTTCCACTGGCTGCTGTGGCTGTGGCAAACGCCATCAATATTCCACTGATGCGACAGAAGTAATTTATCAGTTTTTTCACTGATTTCGTCACGATGGACTTGGAGACGNTGGTCTAAAGCAATACTTTGCAAAACGTGAAGTCAGTAGTCTTGCACAGAAAATGGTTCCACTGGCTGCTGTGGCTGTGGCAAACGCCATCAATATTCCACTGATGCGACAGAAGTAATTTATCAGTTTTTTCACTGATTTCGTCACGATGGTACATGAAATACAGAGCAAAGTTTAAGGGTTCAGCAAATCGACGTGCAAATTTTGGAAGAAACATTATTTGAAGGACGCTCTTCATCAATTTCAAAGAGTAACTGAGGGTTTTACTAATAGCCTCCCATACCCATAACAATCTTCTCCCTTTGCCGAAGAGATTTTCTTCTGAATTTTACACCTTAGTTACTAAGTGCCGATTAGTTACATAAAAACGTATTGTGAAGCTTGAATTTTTACCCAGAAAAAGTAGCTTAACTATGCCAAAAATCGAAAAAAAACTCCATTCTACGTAATATAAGGTAACGAAGTGGATTAGCACCCCCTGTAGATTAATTCAGTGTGACATTGGGAAAAAATGGGGATGCCACCAAAGAACGAAACGGAATAGATTCAGCACTCTCGTCCAAGAAACCCTTGTCGATCTTGCACTTTGCTCTGCAGATGTGCACAAATGCTGTAAATCCGATCACCGAACATTCTCATTATTTCTTAGAAATCACAGTTTTCAGTGAACTCAAAAATGGTATGAGTGTGACGGATGCGGACGGGAACATAGTAGGAACTTCACAATTAGCTGCAACTAAAGCTATATCCCTCGTTGTGCTGTCTAGGAATATTATTGTGGCTCCATGCATGAGTGAGGAATCACTGAATCTCCTTACATTTTTTTTTAGTAAAACAAGTATTCTTTTTGCAAATTGCTAATAATTTCAGTTCTAACACCAATCATCATGGAAGGCTTGTGCAAATTAGCATCATTCAGAAGAAACATCAACCGACTAAACATACCAACACAACTAGTCCTGACGTTCTTCTTGTGAGTACCAGAGACTATTCACATAGTTCTGTCATTGTGAACAACACGATGTTTTTAGGTATGGCGCTATGGTACCAGTTGGCTGCGCGTTGTTCCCGCAACAAAAGTAAGTTGCTATGTGTTGGTGAAACTAAGCGTGGTTGTCGACTGGATTTATGCGACTCGATACGATCGTGTGACTCGTACACATCAAAAACATCATTACCAGTATCCAGCGAGTCTGTGTTTTGCGAGAGCCAAAGAGCGGGGAACCCATAAATTTTTTTGAGACTCTGGTAAAGAGGCGATTGCTTGAGGAACGAAGGTAGGAAATTAGTTGATTTCAGTAAACGGCCAACGAATACGAATATGTGCTTTTGTCCAAAAGCAGAGCTCCAATTTATTCTCCTTTCTAGAGGTTTATCTGTAGTTGGAATATTTAGAATGTGCTGGTTACTGAGGTATACATAAATTTATAAGAAAATACCGGGAAACAACATGTTGATGGGCGAAATGCTCCTATTTCGAGGAAGAGATGTGGTGATCCCCCAAAAGCACAAGATATCCGTATCGGCCGGCAGATCGGTAGGTTCGATCGGAAACAGTAGTGAAACATCTAAATGGAAGGGATCATACCACCACTGTGAAAAATAGGTCGAACGAGCCAATCGCTCGACCGATACCACTAGGTCGCAATTGCAGACAAAGTCCTTCCATGGGCACTCCTTGAGCTAACACACCATGCGTCCTATCGATTTGATCTACCAGTATGCGTGTCCCAGCTTTCCGAGCAAACGTCGTAATTGACTGGAGTACTAATCACGTTTTAGGGATAATTTCGGAAATTTCACACACGGGATTGAAATCGATTTGTAGGGAAGGTTTACACTTGCTACTACCTCAAGAACATATCTATTGTCATCTCAGTGACGTAGGCGACCGACTTTCAGCGTTAATGGGCCACTGTTCTTTGGGAGCTAAGTAACGTATTAGCTGTGTTTATATTAGGTTGGGCAATATGTTCGTACGGGCTTTTTAATAGTTTTTTATTGGGATTTGAGCTTCAATCGATTGCGAACCATTTTGTGGCTCTTGTTCTGATCCTTGCAAATATCATGACCAATCTTCTTGATTCCCGCTGCTCCTTTATTCTCTGTTGCATAGAATGTGATCCCCAAGTTCGACTTCGGTCATAGATCAAATGCAGCTCAGTAGGCTAAGGCTATCAACGACAGCTAAACAGCAACGAATGCTGGTGAAAGGATAGCACAGCAGCGGATGGCCGCCTCAGAGTGGTCAATCTTGCAATTTTGACCTAGAGGATGTCCTCTGTTCTGAACGTGCCGTTTAAAGAACACTGTGACGATTATCCCCAAGCGTTTGCTCTAGATGTAAGGTAGGAGACTGCCTATGTTAACTTTAAGCAACACCTAACCTCAACTTATCCTTTTCGCAAAAAAAAAAAAAAAACGAAGGGCTCAGTACGATATGACGCTATGAAAACACGCGTCTCCTCTGTACAAAGTTTGTCAAGTGATAATCGAGATGCTGGGATGAAATGTGATGCTACTCATGTTAACTCTCAAAATCTTAAGCGGTCGCCAAGCACTTTGTTTACTTTCTTAGACATTATATAAAGTTCCAGTAAATAGTTGCAATCCAGGGCTACAAATTGAGTCGTATCAATCAAATAATGTGACTCTTCACGGAGGAATCAAAGAGCTGCTTTGCCTCTGGTAGCATTAATAGCGGAGGAAAGGGGCTTCATGAATCACCTGCTGTGATTGATGTTGTCTCCGAGTAACAGTGGGTTTCGATGATTTCGATGACCACGGGAAGCCGCATGAACTTATTGCCCAGCCCAATACTCTTCACCTTTCTCGTAGCGATGACGTCGTGGCGATGGCCACATGTGCGAACTCAAATCTCGAAAATTTAAGTACTCACGTAATATTAAATACGCATCTCGACATAGCGCAGGCGTCAGCGATCACGTGTTTTTATGAACAGTCGTCCGCTCCCGTAGTGTCTAGGCCGAAACAGCAAGAAAAACCAGGAAATAACGGGCGATTCCAGTCCACAAAGTCAGCGAAACCATCGCATCGCGTCGAATAGCAGACACGATACGGATTCGGCCCATCACCTTGTTTTTGAAGGAAGTAAATGTAGTGAAGTATAAACAGGGCGCAACGGGACCTGCAACATCGTGTTGCGAGAGTTCACAGCAATCGTGTGTTACATGTACAACCGCTTTCGAACAGTTTGCTCGTATGTGATGGTTTTTAAGTGGCTTTAGACTGACACTTGCTGTAAATGAGATAAGCTTAAAGGTGAGGACCGGTCAAAATATACTTTGCCGGTTTCTTGCTTGAAACGATGAATCTACGATGGCAGTAACCCCAAACAACAACGAAAGTCCGAAAAAGATCCGTCAAGTTGCATGGTTGCATAGTACGTGCTTTTAGTGGACGGCAACTAGACGTCGGGCCACGTAAGTGGTATTTCAACCGCAGCTGTGGTGTTGCCATAAGAGGTGCCACACCACCTCTGTCGCTGTGTTATTGAGGCCGCAGCACCCGTGTTGTTGCCTAAGTCACTACAGCAACACCTCTTTGTCGCTGTGTGGAGGATGATTACGTCACGTGTTGCTGTGTTGGAAGAAACTAGCGGTGGCAACACCATTCAGACCAGAGCATCAGATACCGTAACCCTGAAGCATTTCCCCTTGAAACTCGGGATTCACCTTAGCAAGCGCTCTCAAACTCGGGTCACGTGATGTACGGGTGGACTACATCACGAAGAGCCCAAAACGCGTACGTCGAAAGTTTCGAGCGGACCTTGCCTTTAACAATGCTGGACTATGTGATGATTTATATTGATTCGCTCTGCCTTGGGATGTGGGTCATCATGAGGCAAAAGAAAGCTGGGGATTTTCCTGTTATTGGTACATTCAAAGAAGGGGCCAATCACAGACAAGTAGCCCGCCTTGTTTCGCCTCATGATAGCCCATCCCCTCTGCCTTGCGGCTGTACCCCTGTTTTTTCTCGCACGCGTCTTACAAGCACATTCCTAAGTCTCTTCTCATTCCTGGAAGTAATTCTACAATTGGTTGCTCGTTATCTTATTCACTTTTCTTGAAATTCACATGAAACTAATCGCATGGCGGCATTTTTGTATTTTGTTTCTATAAAAAGGCAACAATAGCTTGCACAGTTCGACCAATTCTGTAGGTTTTCAGCCACTAAGTGGTATTTCAATTACTACTTCTAAAACTGACCCCTTCATATTTTTCTTTGTTCGTTAGTAAAAACGTAAAAATATACTTTCAACCCTACTCAGTGCCTTCCACCTCTTTCACAAATCAAATCCCAGAAGTAAGGACCTAAAACCGCATTGTTTACCGTTTCTATTGCTCTTCTGATTTTATTACATTTTTTCAAGGCAGCACGATACATCCGTACAAAGGAAGTTTTCGCATATTATTTAGAAAGTAGTTTCTGATGTTTACTTTGATAAAAATAGATTATTAGAGATTAAAATCCCATCGTAAGATCAAAACAAATTCTGTGCAAATTTTCTAGGTGAATTAAACTACTTAGTCGGAGAATGAGCAACACTACACTTTTTTTCCACTTTGTTAATTCCGGAAGACAAAAAATATTTCTTTTACATTTCAGCTCGATCAAGCTCACTACGCTGAAGCGCTTTGAACCTGTGGCTTACGAACGACTGAAGCATGTGAAAGGAGAACGCGTCTACTTCAACAAAGGATTGTGAGACAGCAATCAGAGCAACTAACTTATTCGAATTGTTTTAGTACACTTTGGCCATTTTTATTCTGAGGAGCAATCACAATAGTATACATTGTTTTGTACATATGTATATACAAAGGTAACGAAGACCATGAAGTGACATACGTACATCCCGCTATGTACAACAAATGGACAACGTGTGTGTGTGCGTATTCTCAAACCAAGCTTCACGCACATTATCCATTGGACTGTTTCGAGATATTCATAATATCTATACACATCGTAACAGCATTTCGCCGTAAATCACACTTATTTGATGGAAACTCAGCGTGAAAGGCTAGTTTAGGACATACGGATGTGAGGACGAGCTCAGCTCTACTGTCTCAACGACGAGCGTAGACACAGTGTGAGCGTATGTAGATGTGTGGAAGAAGAATGGACAGAAAGAACATATTCAAATAAAAATAGAGGAATCGCCCAGCGACTAGATTAGATGACTTTATATTTTTCGTTCTTTGACGAGACGTTTGCAGATAGCGAAACTGAAAAATGTGTATTTAACTCATTTAAGCCGAAGTGGAAACATAATTTTCAGTCATTTCAATAGTTACTGCGAAGAATATCCAAATGGGAATATTCAGAACAAAAACGATTTGATTACAAGTTGCTCTCCCGTCCCCAAAGCCTAATAACACGCATGACAATGGCAGTGACACTGTTCCTTGCTGTTTTTAGAGGTCATCTTCAAGAAGGAATTGAAGTAGAAGGTAGAAGGGTATGTATCAGTGACGGAAGCAGAAAGTGCGCGGAAAGGGGGGGGGG
>JARK01001565.1:218323-312943 GCA_000688135.1 Ancylostoma ceylanicum
CTTTTTGCCCAAATTATCCTTCCTCCCTTCAGCCTCTAATACTTAATTCGACTTAATCCGAGATTTGTCTGTATACTTCCTGCATTCTCAGCTGACCTTGACATACAGTTGTTCTCCTCACGTGCTGCAATCATTTGACCTAAGCATTCACTCCGCATAACTTGCTCACGAGAAATGAAAGAATTACTCTTGCCTGGGGTCAAAAGCAAATCATGGCTTGCCGTGTGGGAATCCCGTTCCTCGTGTAGCTAAGTGACCACTTCCCAAATTTTATGGGCAGCCCCATTAATCGGAGATGACTGCAACTGAATTCTCGCAAATGCGCTCTATACCCTCCTATAAACACGTATAAAATTCTAGTTCAGTCCACTGGACATCAGTCAGTTGTTCCGATTTGAGGAAAATCCTCCTTACAGGGGAAGCAGGCAGAGCTACTCGTTCCCTTGAGAAGTCATTCCATAAGAAAGCTAATGGAAAAGTGCAGGTCAGAGAGATACATCAATAAATAGATATCTATTGATGCCAATGAGCACTCGTCTTGTGAATAACGTGAACATCGATGTATGCCAAAGAACTCAAAAACAAACCCAATGGCCGCTCCAATGACGAATGTTATTACATTCGAAACGATGAAGCCGACCACAACCGTTAAGGACATCGACTTCGGTTCGACGTCATAGGCAAACACGGTCATGAGTTCGGGTTCTGGAGAATTCGGAGGTGTGGTGAGGTTGGAGCCATACTGCCTCACGCGGACGCATCTGTGACGAAAAGATTGTCTTTCACTGAAGCGTTGATAAAACAATTTTAAAAAGAGGAGTTCATGAATGTGTTAAAGGAAAAGGAGAAATAGCATATCTCAAGCAATCAGCAGCCATAAAAATAAACACCCCGTCAAAGTTAAGTCCAAATCCAACACTAGCATGTTCCCAAGGAAAGAACTATCAAAACAGTGCGAAAAGACGGATTTCTGCAGTTTCCGTGGTTTCATGCGTTCAGCTGCATTTCTTCGAACAAATGTAATTTTTTGTGAGTACTTCAATTTACTCATACTGTAAGTCAAATCTGAATAGTAACAATACTTTGGTGGGTATGCCTCAGGCCTGCTGCTCCAATCCCATATCCAGTCAGTGTTCTTTCCAGGTGGCAACATATCTCGTACCAACCGATACTTGACTTGTTCCAAATTGTCAAATTCCACATGCGGAGACTGTACGGACACAGGGCTAAAAAAAGATTAACTTTGGAAAGTACCAAGCACATGCTAATACGTTTGCACATTTTCATAATGAATTTTAAAAATTGCATTTTACGTAAACTTCACATAGTGCTCGGTTGCGCAAAACTATCACTCGAAAGTTATCCCACTAGATCAATAACTGAGCAATTTCTGCATAGAACCTGTTTTCTGATTCCATAAAAATAGAAAAACATCAACAATAGGATAACTGAACGTTCCTGCACTCATCACTCAAAGGTCACGCTGACTGGCGCATGTGTTCCACAAAACGGATATCATTCAAAATGTCGCTGATCAGGCAACTGGTCGGTGCCTCAGCTGTTTGAGACAACCTCCTCCTCGAGAACATCAGTACTAGATGTCAGACGAAGGGTAAAGAGGTAGTGACTACAAATTCGCTCCATATCTACGTAAAATTATTATACTACAAATTCGCTCCATATCTACGTAAAATTATTATATTTGTATGATGTGAAGCCCCGCACTGAAGTGCATATACATCGAGTGAGCCGACTACAACCACTGTTTCCTCAAACATTATTTCACAAGAGAACATCGAGCAAAAAGCACATCAATGCGACGTTCTCGTCCGTTGCCCAGCATGCTAATGAGCACAGAGAGTAATTTATACCAGGAAAACATGTGACAATGAAAATAAACACCTTAGCCTCGAGTCTTTGTCTTTATGCTCATCCACTAATACCATGGATGCATCCACGCTGCTGCATAAGCTCGTCCTACTTGGCGCCAGTTCGACCCATGACTCTATGATAATTTAATTATCGAATAATTAGCAACATGACCAATAAAAAATCACAAAAATCGATAAAACGTGGGAAATTGTACCTGGCATACTGTCGGCGTCCTCAAACTTCTCGAATGCTCCAATACGCTTTTTCACATCGAACATTTTCGGCTTGGAGAAATCAAAGAATGACATGATCTACCCGCACTGTAAAATAGTCGTTCTCTTTCTCGATTGATAGATCTCTGCAATTTACATCGAAGATAACCGAATGGACACCCAGAAGACAGTGATAATCATTAGTGGGCGCGCTTGGGTGGTACGAACGAACTAAACCTGACAGCAGTGTAATAAAAACGGGAGCGGAACAGCTTTAGAACTCATTAAACCCAGTTCATTCGTGAGGGATTGAATAAACGATCTCTGAAACGAGTGGAAAGGCGACATAAAATGGTAGCACCACTCCAAATGGTTTATGGCTAATTCCCTCCATAGACCACATAAAAAATGAGGAGGTTTGCACATCCCGGTAATAGCTTCATCTCAGCACTTCAAGGGAGGTAAGCAGCAATGAAAACGAAGAAGGCATTTGTGTTATGCAACAATAAGATGACTTCCTCTATGCGGATGAGCGATGACGCCTGCTAACGTGTGTTATGTATGAAATACTATGAGATGTTGCCTTCACAACGACATGCTCACCAATGTTTCATCCAAAGCTTATCAAAACGCTTGATTTTAGGACCTTATCCCCAGTGAAGATGCAGAGTTCAAATAAGACAGATATATCGGATGGCTAAATTGTTCCTCGGCTCAACAACAAAACACTGACATAAAGTCTCACTGGGCGGTTGCCAAGTAGGTAGAACACATCTGATTTACAACGTAATAACATCAGTGCATTTATAGCAAAAAAAAAATTATTCAAGAGGCGTAATTTGCATCGACTAAACCGCTTACACCATGTCAAACAGAAATGGTTCTTCTCATAACACACAAACTTTGGCACAGACATGAAAACACAGTAGAGTGTATGACTTGAAAATGTTGGTTTTAAAGCTCTGTGGAGGTTCCGAACGACAGAAATAGAGAATTGATACGAAACTCGACTAGAAATACAGCAGAACAGGTTCAGGAAATGATACTATCTAAATTGACGAAATTGATTAGGTTTGGAGGGAGAAAGAAATGTGATGGGAGTACTTTCGAGAACGACTGTTATGCTGTCCACCAAGAACAACTATTTACTTCCAAATAAAATGTTATGAATATTACATGTGAAAATCGTAGATAGTTGATAGACGAAGACAAGAAAATAACAGTCAAAAACTAGGAGATGCTTCCATTTCATCAATCAAACAAGCTAAATCGACTGGAACAGAGCAAATAAACGAGCAGAGGCGGGTAGGAATGAATGCAGAGTGATAAGGAGAAGGGCGACTAACTCAACAGCCAACTACAACAGAACTTCATAGCCAAGACGAGTAATGAGAAAGACGTGTTTTTATGTGAGAGGCCACGCTGGACTGGACACAGATCGATTATAAGAGAAGCGTTTCACGTGGATAAAGTGCGGGTCGCATGAGAGTTCCGAGACATTGCGTTTGACGCCGTGACACCGTCAAGGCATAGGGTGATGACTTACATGAGAGTACCAGACTCGCAAGTGATTGCGAAACAGCTGTGCAGGTGCTTGCACACCTTTGCGGAGCCTCGCAATAAGTAATCAGAAACAAGTGCTGTGAGATGAATGCGGCATGAACAACAAATATGGACATACTGGATGCAATTCAGAGCAATGCCGAACTATTTCAAGCAATGAGTTTTTAGATACTTTGAATGAAATAACCGGAGGCGTTTTCATATTTGCACTGTTTAAAGGTCTGCACTCATGAAGATGTTCGTTTCAGGGATTTCGCCATTTACCGAGGTACTAAGGGTCGTAGAACTCATACCCAGTGAGGAAGTAGCGCATGGACAAGTGACCGAGCATGTGGGCATGTGTGGACGGGCACTATCCCAACAACGCAGAATTGCAAAATGAAAGCTGATTTTCTAGGCTATGCTGTAAAATTTCACTTCCTAATAAGAGTAACATTAGATGCTGATAGTAAGAAGTGGAACCAAGTATTTGCTTGAGCTTCCATCCATGCAGCATCCCCACATTAGGTAGCATTGAAAAAAAGACGAGAATGAAATATACAGTGATAGTGTGCACATAGCTGTGGCATGAAAAAAGATGTACTATTGTGAATCTGTCACGATTACATCTAGGGAATGCAAAAGTGCGTTATCTAGAAGACGGGATGTAGTTATTACCATGTGGCTTTAAATACCAGGATTAGGAAAGATTAAGCAAATGCTGTTTCTATGGATAAGACAAGGAGACAGTGGATTTCTCTAGAAAACCAAATAATAGTTTGCATTCGCAGAGTAGGCAAATAAAACAAACTTAGAACTATGATATAAATTGTCAATTTACCCTTGAGATAGGAAAAAAACTTCCAGTTCATTTCGCTTTTGCAATCCTCATTTGAATGAAATTGGTTAGGCCATCAGGGCACTTACGCATCAGCCAACTACTTCTCATGAAAAGCAGTCAAAGAAGAAACAAATCAGCAGGGTTTTATGGAACTTCATTATCAAGATGTATTTAGAAAAATACTTCGACTTCTGAACAGCACAATTATTGTGTGACACACATTTCATAGCTACACGACCAGTGAGCTGGCGAAATTCCAGAAAACAAGTCGTGCAGACGCTGCAAGCAGTGGGACGAACAGGCTGGTACGAACAGATGCAGCAAAGTCAAACTAGCGAGAGCGGCTTATCCGCTGCACTTTTCCTGTATGACCAACTTCGCTATTATTTTCGGACGCAAAGAACGAACAAAGGGGACACTTAGATAGGAGAGCTTAGCAGCGCGAACTACACTTTTTTCAAGACATAGATGACAACAGATGGTTATGACGGGCAATGACATGTGTCCATCGCCTCGGGGAGCGGCTAAAACTCCCATGAAGTGCCCCGAAGTTCGCTAATGAAGTCATCCAAGTTGTGGAAATATGAACTAAACATCTTCGAATATGGTTGAGTTCCCACATGGATATTGTGTAGCAAGAAAAAGGGTAAAGGAGTGGTAAAAGGAGTAAACAACATCCACAACACAAGCATCTCGTTACAAATCAACCACTATGGATGTCCACACCACCGGCAGCGTTAACTGTGTCACAAGGCGCGCGCAGGCACGTGACCAAACATGCGACAGAGGAGTGTATGGGCGGTGCCGGCTGCGACGTCGACGCTTTTTAAATACTAGTTATATCAGGCAAGCTTGCATCCCATGCAGAAATCCAGCATGAATCCACATGCACTTCCCATGAGTGGGACGTGTGGACCCTCTTGCAGAGCCGCAACTTTCGGTTGCTCGTGCAAGTTGTTGCGTTGACTTACCCGCCCGCCTGCAATGGTGCATTGTGACCTATTGATTTGTCAGCAATCACCCATACAACTAGAAATGTTTACTTTCTTCATTCTTCATATATTTTGCAAGTAAACATCATCTTACTCAGCACACTTATCCTAAGCAAATAAAACCACCCAGGAAGTGCAAACTCCAGTCCAAGCCGCATTAATAAATTTCGCTTGTTTTCCACAAAAGCTCGCTGCTGTACTGAATGGTGGGTTCAACATCAACGACATAAATCTCAAAAAGCTGTCCCATTCAGAATCTGGTTTTCAGTCCACGTCCAGACAAATGTGTTTCTTTTGTAGTAAGCAACAGACTGCATCTTAAGGAAAAACGAGGAAAACATCACTAGAGGGAGAACCGAGGGTGAAATATGGCGCAGCGAATTCATGACAGCTCTTTCATAATGTATCATGAACGAGAAACAAAATCAAAATGCTCTATTTGCACAGCAAGGCACAACGTGGCAATCCATAAAATGCTGAATCACGTAGACGGGGCAAAGTCCCAACGAAACTGTTCACAGCTGTGAGCAGTCGAAACGTGCAGAATGAATAGAAAGAAACTAATGTGCTAGAGGAAAGTGATTGATCACTGAGGTTCAGCCTGCAGCACTCTCCCATAAATTATTTTCGAAACCGACTGCTTTCCGAGAAAAAATGAAAAGGACCGATAGTAGGATATCAACATAGCTGGAAGAGGCACTGGTCAGAGTTTATGGAACCAGAAACTCTGCAACCCCACAGTAAGAATAATTCACGAATTTCCTTCTATTTCGTCAATCCTTCTTCCCGTTTTTCTTCCTCTGAGACATTTATTACTGAGCCTGGTGTACTACTCCATTATTAAACTCCCTTCAAGTGTCATTTTAAGTGCGGTGTAATTTGGAAATTCGATTTTATATGTTTGCATGCGCATATATACCAGAATTATATTGACCTCTGTAGATTCCGCCAAATTCCAATCTCCCTAGAAACCACCGATTTTCATGGGTTCCACCTATTCGATTCCAATTTCTTATGCCTTATATCAACTCTTGCGCATCCATATGTGTAATAGTCTTTCCATTTCGAAATTTCTGTTTCATAACGTGTCAATGGATAGAAGAGTTCTATGAATACAGAATGAGTTCCATTAGTTTAATGCTGCCTTTTAGCATGCAGCCTTTAGCCTTATTGCACAATGAGAGCCCAGAAAGACACCAGCGTCACCATGATTTTAACTTCAGAAGAATCCTATGTCCACAAATGAAACTCCTATGTATGAAATGTTCCTTAAATGACGAATATCGTTCGAATAGGCCAGAAAATGAATCAAACATCCCTGTTGCAAACTATTACCAACTTCAAAATGAGACCATTGAACCGAATGAAACAAACGTCCACTAGGGGAACTGATTCTGAGTAGACTCCAAGAGCATATTTTGTTTCCACAACGCTTAGTACAACATATCTACACGTAGAAGTCGATTGAGATATGGAATTCTGAGAGGACTTTGAGCAGTAGCGCGTCCAACTGACACGAGCTCATTGCAAGTAAAAACTAATGCACACACCATGATTTGCTGGCGACAATCATGCGATAACACAATTGATCATCAACGAATAGATATCACAGAACATCCAGTGAACATCGCCAAACCGGCATATTACGCGCTGCTTGGCTGTGTGGTCCGCTATGCAGCTGTGGTCACGTAATGAAGACTATGGACCACACAACCGAATCGATCCGCACACAATCATGTGATGTGTGGAGGGCAGAAGTGAGTGAGAATTGTGCTGAGTCACAGAGAGGCCAGAGACGGGCAGTGTCTATTTCGCAGACCACCCAGATGTCACCGGTTTTAAGCATGAACTCATGCTAGAACAGTTCAGCTTACGCTAGTACAGCTTTACACGAGAAAAAAAAATTGTGTAACAAGACACACGAGGCAGCACGGAGGTCGAGCAACCTCTTGCATTGTCACCTGCTTCGAACGGCCAACTTTGTTGGACAAACAATTGTCGGAAAAACAACGTCTCGCGTTGTTTGTCTCAGTCAAATGGCATCAGTGCGCCGAAAACACATGGACATTTCCCTCGAGAGAATAGGTGAGCTCTATATTTTGAGGAAAACGGGAAATTGAAAAGGACTGGACCGGCTGCAAGGTGATCGGCAAGTGCTTCTAGAGAGGAGATTGCAAATCAATTCAGTAGATGGAATAGGGGCAAGAAGACTCGAGCCGTACTCTCTTTTGAGAAATTCAACAACAGGGATTCAGTACAGGTACTAGATCAATTACAGACTCAACTAGACCCTTAGTTACATACTAAACTATGGTTCATGTGGTGTTAACCACTCAAAGTAACCATGTTTAGAGTGACCGGTTGGAAAATTGGTTTGCTAACCTGGTTCCCCTCGGCTATACGTTCATAAATCCTAGCCCAAGGGTTCATGCAAAGGTTTTTGATTAAGACAGTTATGCATTCGAAACCTTTCACATTTCGCCATTAGTTTTCCTTCTAAATTTGCATGCGTCATGCGACAAACATTCAAGAATGTGCAAAAATCCGGAGTTCTAAAGAATAGATATGTTTAGTGGTGTTATGTTAACGTCCAACCCAAGCAATGAGCAATATTCCCTTGAAAATTAGCAACATTTCCTCAACATCACTAATGATTATTCAATTTGAACAATATGAGCATTTCCGTGAAGTCAGCTGCACGACACGTGTGAGAAATTTTCACATGATTCCAGGTTTTCTTCGTATGAACTGAGCCAATAAACTGAACTATTGATAGTTCTCTTACTCTTCGTAGTTAATTATGGATTTCGATTATATAGACGAAGCTCTGGCGCACTGACTGATCGAGTTTCTAATATAAAATTTATCCCTTTCTCTGATTGTCTTTTACAGTGACTTCATGTACGCTTAGAAGATACGGAAACAATGAAAGGAATTTGTCTAGAAATCGTCTTGGGAGCAGAGAAGAACGCAAAAATAAAATAACAAGGTCGGCGCAGAGGCGCGGTCGAGAAGCCTGACGGCAATGACGCACCTCTGCTGCAATCATCGACCAAAGACTATTGGAGAAAACTTTTACCACTTTGAACAGCCAACAGTAAGTGATCCTAGAAGTGAAATCGGGATCTCTTGCTTTGTTTTAGCTAATTAAAAAATACGGGCATAATATTAGATTGTACAGCAGAAGAGTGCGATGGAAGAACGCTTCAGAGCGGTATGCAATTCAAATGAATACAGGGGAAAGCTTTGATGACGTGAGATCACATATCATATTCAGATGGAAAACTGTATCGATTGATTCCTCCTGCAATCAGGAATCCGGAGAATCTCAATCAGTGCAATTCCAGGAATATAGAATAGAGGTGCATACGCACTATATGTTATGCATTTACACGTCGAGTAAAGTTATCTTGCCTCTGAAACATTTCATGACCCCCCATCCCCCCCCCCTCAAAAAAAATCTTTCAACAAGCTGTGAACGATCGCTACTTCCACGAAAAAACAACAAAAGCTGCAGTAATTCATTATTCTCTCTAACTGTTGAACTTTTGAAGAGGGCGATAAGTAAAAGATACCTGATTCAGTTTGGGATGTGAAACATCTTATATATGCAAGGAGGCGCTAGAAGATCGAGTACCTATTACCTCACATTATCATGATATCGATTTTACATCACCAAACCCAATGTCAACAATAGACTTATTTCTTCGCTTGTTTACTAGAAAGACGACAGCAATATGGCATCGATTTCACTGAAAGCCATACGGGGAAAAAGTATCGATAACGAAGAAAGCAGTATTTGACGCACGATTATTTGTCAGGTATCAGCTTAAAGAGTTGGCTATCTACGATCGCTAATTGCTCCATAGAATAACAGCGAAGAGAGCATTTCTAAGAGCCAGGCGCTGTACTTTATGCTTAAGTAGCTATCAGGAGTTGTATGCACTTTCCTACTGCGATAGCTTCCACAGACCACTTTTCGCCGAACCAAAAATGTTAATGAGCGCGGAGAACTCCGTTCGTAGTTGCCTAGCGGAAGTAATTCCGGAGGGGTATTTGCTAGATCGAGTTACTATCTCTGAAAATGTTGACACATGAGCAAGGTAACAAAAAATGTCTCATCCCTCAATACTGTAGCACAAAAATCGTCCAGCGTTGTAGATTTTCACGTGAATTATGTTATGTGCATCACAATCAGACATGCAAGCATGCTGAGTGCTGCAGAATCAGCAGTGCCATTTCTCAGGCTCACATAATAACGAAGACGAAATGTTCCTGACTCAGGGGTTGTTTTCACATTGATCATCAATATATGCATGCAGAGCTGAGGAATTTCCGTATGCATCAGCGCATCGTGTTCAAATGCTCTAGAATTCAAAGCCACCAAGATTGACATGGTGAACAGTAGCACTTAGCCGAATTGTTAAGATGTTCCATTGGAACGTAGCGTAAACTATCAAAGCAGCATATTTTCTATCAAAACTTTGAGCCAAATAAACCGAATAATTAAACTTCGAAACGACTGCGTTTTGGACCTGCTACATCCATGCTTAATTTGAATTCGATCACATAAATTTTCTTAGAGAACTGATATATCTAAAGCTGAAACACCAAGGAATGCGCGAGAAATCACTGGAAACAGGGTACTGTTCCCCACTACTTGATTGAGTCCGTGGGTCCCGCCACGCGGATTCTGCGTAAGCTGGCGTCGACGGACATCAAAATTCCTGCAGTGATATCAGCGTCTTCGACAATATCTCCGTGAATAGGAGAAAAATCTGTTTTCTACTTACTCTTTTGATTCTCGAGCAACAGATTACATGGTAAACTTAAGGGACTCATTGCGAAAGTGAAAATTTCCGTAGCTCTGCCTTTAACTATGTGTCCAAAGAACAAACAAAGCAGAAAATTTTCACTTTCACTTATAATGGAACATATATGCTATGACATGGATAGAGGAATGAATTTGCTATTCCATAATGCAGACTGGGCCTTTTTTTCCTGACATCAGCAGGGAAAAATAGCATGGAAAATCAACAGTGAAACTGGTGATGAACATATCTCGTTGAAATTTTGGCAGAATGGAAATAAATGAGGTTTGTCGACACAACAGACAGTGCAGAGAGTTCTGCGTGGGAGATAGCAGCTCCCCTGCAACAAAAGGTTAACTAGTCCAGGCGGTATGTACTCTGAGGGACAAGTGGTTGATCAAGAAAAATCATTCAATATATTACGAGAGAGTAATAGGCTGGAGTAGAAGATAAATGTTTGAGGAAGCAATCTGTGATCTTCATTGAATAGCAGCCAGCATAAAAGTGGAGTTTCAGTGACAATATGGAAAATGTATAAAATGACCTGTTCAAGGCACCCATACCAATGAGAATAGAATACAAACCGAACTCAGGCTCAGAAAAGAACTTTATATCAGTAATAATACTGCTGTAGATGTCGAAAAAAAAAGAATCACACTGACAGTAAACGTGCTCACTGTCCAACTGGTCCAAAGGGTAAGGTCAAGCGATTGATTAATGAGATCAAATCAGAATCAATTGTGATGTATTAAATGATCATGTAACTCATAAGATGAAAATGACATCGATGAACTCCTAATTTAACACTGTGAAAAGTTATTTTCTCTAAGCGGAAACTTGTAATATTGCCAGTTAACGAATTCTTTTCCTGAATTTCACCCGCTCAAAAAATCGACCCGGATCACGTCAACAAAATCAAGGAAAGCAACAAAAGTGCAATACTGAACAGGCTTTGATTTATTTATTTAACTTGCGAATAGGTTAAACAAAAGCCATATGCACCTCATGCTATGCACCTGTGCAAAGGAGGTTTTGCACATGGCTGTGCTAATAAGAATTTCCAGAAGGCGCCAACAGATGATCCCTTGCATAAATGAGATATCGTTCATTTAGTGAACCAGAGAAGTTCGGAAAAAATGTAGAATGCCAAGTTCATTTCCCGTGTGTACAATAATAAGGGGTAAAGACGACGATAAACTACGTCGTGAACACAACCCACTTTAGCACCGCACATTTTTGTGTAATACCAACGTATTTACTATTAGGTAAAGATGAGATGGATCAATTTCGTACAATCCTGTAACCGGGAAATATTGTCGTGTCATGTTTATTTTGCGCGGCCATTCAAAGAAGTTCTGAAGTAAACATCACAGAATTTGCTAAAGGAATTATTGACAGTGGTGCTAACACCATGAGTCAGCACATATTATAGAATTCAAGGGATTTTTCATGCAACATACTTCTTAAACGTTAAACTGTTGCAGCTACAGAAAACTGACGTGCTACTTACCGAATAGCAGGTCAGTGACCTACAGTTCTCACCGGATCGAATAATTTGAATTGACCGTTTCAAAGCGAACTAATCAAAAAAGTCAATTTTTGAGCTCACTTGACCACTCAAAAATTCGATTTTTCAAAGATTCAAAGCATACTGGATCATTTAGAGGTTTAGTCTTTGAGGTGACTTTTTCTCGACACGAGTATTTGAAATCTTGCAACGCGTTTACTTTTGAGAAATTATTGAAAAGCTCGTACAATCTCCATGGTCAGTTCAAACAATAATGTATTACTGAAGTGATATACTTTGTTGCCATCAGAGCACGCTAGTCTGGTTTATCGCTCAGAACGTTCGCACTTTAGCACTCAGCGATCAGCGCAGGTATAATCCTTCCAATCCGGGTTTAATACGAGAGGAAGGATCATTCCGACGCACTGTAGAGTTCGAGCGATCACTACACAAACAAAACACTTTTCTTTGCACTAAGAGATCACCCACAGCGAAATTAGAAGTGGTATTTTTCCTCGTGATAATATAAATAGATAAGTGAGCACAGACTGAAACTACTTAGTCTCATCTGAAAGTAAAGAGGTTGATACTTTAAAGATAATGCTGGTAGATAACTACGTTATAACGCGTCATGACTGTGCATTTATAGTGCTAGTGATGCTTGGAACATGGGAAGGTGAATTACATGAGGTAATTCCTCAGAGGGCCTGATCCTAGAGAGAGGGATGATCGATAGATGATGCACTGAGCTACTAGATGAGAAAACTTATACACGATGCGGTGGTAATTGACGTTGGACGGATCTCCTGTAATTGAAGAGAGGAGAACGAACATTTATTAAACACTAAATATCTATGGAACGCGATGCGCACTTCAAACAACAACAAAAAGAAAAAAAACCCATGTAGTGATCGAGCCCTGTACTTGACTAGTTATTTACGATGGCAAGCAGGCAATTACAGAATTTAAATCGGATGGAGAAATGGTCAAAGAGACTGATTTTGCAAAACAGACAAGAAAGCCTAAGTTTGACGATCTACAAACACCAAAATGCACCGGAATCTTCTAGATAAACAGAATATGCGTCGAATATTCTAAATGCGTATGGAATACCACTATGCTGGAGAGATCTCATCAGAAAACCGCTACGGATTATGGTTTACAATAATCCGCTTCTTCACAGGTAATATAAAATTATACATTTGAAAATGCGCAGCGAAGGCTACTACAATGTGGTCAGAACTTCTTGAAACGGGATATTCGTCGCCTACAGATGGCAAGTGATACAGAAGGCTTAAAGATACCCAGTCTCATAGTCTTTGGACCTGAACAGCTCATTTAGAACCTAGCATATAAATGCGTACACGGAACGGCACAAGGAAAGCTCGTAATCGATAGACGGAATAAATAAGGATTACAACTAAATGAATGGAAACGACTGGTCGCGAGGAAGAACATCACATGACATCAAGTGTCTCTATTCTCTCAACACCATCTCAATTTTTTCCTTCCACGTTTCTGCCACGAGACGACTCTCCGCCAGGAGGGAATAGACGCGTTTTTTAGTTCGCAACTGAAAATGTTACACCTTTCGATCAAATTGCATTAGGGAAGGTATCTGACTTTCAACTGAACTGCTGCACTCATATAGGATCCTCTTATGAGCTAAAACGACAAACTACTGCAAATTCATGAGCGGAAAAACTATAACCATTGCTCTACCATTTCATTATTTTTAAAAAGTCAATTACTGCAATGGAAATTAATAAAATATATAAGAGGATTACCTCAAGAATAGCCTTACTACCACTGTTTTCTACTTCTACGCTGCCAACATCACAAAGATCAATATATCCACGACATTCCATATCATGTTCTGACTCGTAATAGTACATCTGAAATAATCCACAAAGTACTGAAAGCAACATCAACCATGGAGTGAAATCTCACCTTGTGACTGTTGGCCTCAAGCTCAAACCACCTCGGCGCCCAAAGTTTGAACTTGGCACCTTTCTTGCTCAGATATCCCTGATGCAGTGGAGCTGCGCGTGACGAAGAGACCACTCCATGACCCATGGTTAACGTGCGTCCACCATTTGCTTGAAAGAGAATCCTACATTCCTAGCATAACATTTTCTACCAAAAAATAATTTGAACCCTCTCCTATCTCACCTTCTCCGAAGTCGCTGAGCATCGTTTCACTTCTAACAACAGTGCTTTGCTGTTCACCAGCAGATTTTACAGGTGTTGGAGGCAGTGACTGCTCTGGTATGGGACGAGGTGCCACCGTTCCACGAGCATCACACGGCCAAGTGATGTTCACGATGCACTTGTCGTGCGCTATTACCCCGCACTGACGACATCTTTGACCTGGAGTAGAGTCAGATGAAGGAGAAATGAGTAAAAGGGAATACTAACGAAGTGACATATTCATTGAAAGTCCGCGAATTTTGACTTGTATTTAATATTATCATTGACATTGTTTCCAAACAATGCATTTAGACCCAGAAATATGCGCAAAAGGAAACGCAAACATAATGTGGAATTCTACATTACTGGCAACAAAATACACACAAATAGATGTTTCACAAAGATAGAACATAAGGAATGTTAGAAGTAAGAATAGCTCACCCGTACGAACGACAGTTCCATAGAGAGGGAAATGGCAGAGCGCGCACTCTGATGGTTGAGCTCCACTAGCACCATAGTGTTCAAAAACGTGGTTTCGAGTTACACTGTAAAAATACACATGAACACAACATTTGCCTCTATTTGTCAACCGGGCAATATGCTAGAACTCGGACTAACGTCTTTTGACTCGCTGCCGATCGACTCGTCACTCCTCTAAGTAGTAATCGAAGGGCAGCTCTTTTCATCAATACCCGTCTGACTTGCCAATCCCAGTCGTGTGGTTTCTCTTCCTTTTCATCTTGCTAGAACCGTTGACGATAGATAAAACTCCGTTTCAGACATCATATTCAACCACTTACATCTTCCTCATCCTTAACCAGAATCCTCTCTTCAGCAGTCTGCCAGGTCGCTAACCAACCGCCAGCACGTGGCTTGTCCAGAGGATTCAGCCGATCATTCGTCTGAAAATTTCGCAGCAATGATGGAGCCACAACAGCCTTTTAAATAGAATTGCACCTGTACAAGGAACGTGATGCCATCTTCCCTTCTCAAATCCTGGCTGGTGATAGTCGAATCCACGATTCTCGCTGCCGCGTTTCCTGTGGTTACTCCCTCGCCAGAATGTGCAAACTGCTCCTCGTCCCGTTCGGCCAACTCAGCTTCAGCAAGATCTAAATTATTTATATATGCATTTGAACGCAATCCAAGTTTAACACCCATGTTGGATACCTACCGATATCATAAGGTGATCCATGACTCAGAGTTTCTTCGGAATAGAAAGTCCATATTTGAAGTGCAGCAACTGAGCATGCCGGAAGTAGAACGCCTTGACCATCAGGAGAGTACAAAAGATTGTGGAAAATGGTATTACGACAAGTTTTCTCCTAAATAAGTCATTCGTTAAAGTAAAATACAACAAACAAGGCAACATCACCCACCTTTATGTACAGCCAGATACAACCGCGGTGCCCCTCACCGGTTTCAGGAACCAGCTGCTCAAGCTGGACACGCTCAGATTCACAGTCCAAGAGGAATGTGCGGAAGAATGCAGACTGGCTGTGATAAGCCAGAAACCGGAGGTAGAAATCATTGATCTCAAAAGCACCAGGAAACTGTGCCATTAGCTTAAAAAAGACTATGACAACGAGAAACATCAACAAACTGCAAGGCATCGCAACCTGATGAACTGCATCCAAAAACACCAGGAAAACAGGAGTAATCCCGCTGTTCTGTGAAGATATTGTGTGGTTTGCACGATGGGAGAATCGGTGACCAAAAGCCAACCATTCCTTCTCGATGAGGACCTGAAATTCTATAGATATTCGTTGGCATTGTTTTGATTATATTTTTAAGCAGACGCAAACAGCAAACAATCATTGCTGTTGAGTGAACGGTACTGCTCTCAATATGTTCACCTGGAAGCCATCAATGGTTCGATAGTAAGGATCTAGCATAAGCTGGGCGAGTGACATCAGCTGACATGTAGCATCCCATCCCTCTTCGATACATAAAGCCACCTGGTAATATGGATCTAATGAGGAGCAAAGCTGATGATTACAACAATGAGCGATCAAGTAGAGTAAAACGGCGAACATAAAAAGTACGAAAAGAAGAATTGAAACTAACCGACGAATTCTGGATGTTCACAACACTAGCAATAGAGGCTGAGAGTGACAAAAGATTCGAGACCTGTGTAAACAAATAATCTCCGGAGAATTTGGATAAACTACCACAAAAACCGAATATTTACCATCTGTAGCCATTCTGACTCTTCAAGAGACCTGTAGAATGTGGATGAGGAAGAATCCATGAATGGAACACTGGGTCGCATAACTCGAAGCAGTTTTTTGAAGGAGACTTTCATCTGATGAGTGGTGGGGAAGGAGATTGGCACGAATTCTACATTTTTATCACCACGGAAGATCTGCAAGTAGGACATTAATGGAATATGATTAACGCGATGTAAGTAGACGATAATTAGACCTGCGAGTGTCTCAGCCTGCAAAAATTTGATGAGGTAAGGGAGCTACTCTGGGAGCATACAAAACCCACCTTAGAATGACCCTTCTCTACCAAAATGTAGAGATTCTTACGCGACAGACTACCAGTCGCATGCTGCAGTGTTTTCTGTGATTGACGCTCACTGTATGAAGATGCAACGGTCCAAGGAATGGTCGGATTGATCATCGAACCTAAATTCAGAGCTCGTTAAGCTAAAAGAAGCCAAGTTCACCAAGAAAACTTGATCTATGCCGATTTGGTATTCCTAAATTTGAAATAAAACTGGAGAACATAAAAATCAACAACCTCTAGATCCAGGTTTGCCTCCACTGCTGCGAATAGACGTAGCATGATGCCTTCCAAAATCCGATCCCTGATTGCGTCTGCGCGCATCCGGAGTTCCCGTAGCCACAGACATTCCTAATAAGTTGTGAATACATTATGGAACAGAAGAATTGTTTGAACCTCTAGAGAGAGACTACCGTCAGCTGTGAGGAGACTGTCAATAGAGAGCAAGCTGGTCAGGCTTCCTGTTGTACCTCCCATATCTCCGCTGCCTGATGGTGAAACTTGAGCGAGCCGGGCCAAATAGTGTTCCTGAAGCTCACAAAATCATCCGAACTGAAGCCACATTAAACAACAATTGAATTTACACGCCAATCAGAACAACTAGCGGAAAATCACCGGAAGGTTACGATTTTCACCTGATACTCTGCGCTGTGCAAAGGTCCTGCTTCGCCACTATCCTTGGACACTAATGTCATTCGGCTGCCACCCAAAGTTGATACGGACTCGCTTCCGTGAAGAATATTTGCCTGAACAATATCATCTAGGAGTGAGCAGCTTCCTGAACAGTATAATGGCCTACCTTCTTGAATTTCTGCACAACGTTGCTCTGAGTGAGACCGCTTCCACGAATTAGTAGGGCACCGCTCTCACTTGTCCAAGTAATCACAGGAAAGCGGCCGTGTTTGAAGCCTTTGGCAATTTTCATGAAAGCATCGTCTCCCACAGAAGATGGAACGACAAAGGCGCATGGATAACTAAACAGTGGATCATGTTTTAGGATAAATAGTGCCGCTACTGCGTTCCTTATTTTTTTATGGGAAGAAAATGAACTTTTGCAGAGTTCCGTAATCTCTTCCCATGATTTGTTGAATGTAGCACAAATAAGGCCCACCTCTTGATTATATCATAGTGAGCGTTAGCAAATGAAGTCCTGAAGATGGAATCTATGCCACGGAGCCGTAATCGCTCGTAGTCGCATAGGTGATGACGATGCATATCAGGACCGTTCAGAGGATTTATGATCTCCGGAATGTCTAAGAAGTCAGCATTAGCCGTCAAATGGGTACTCACAACGGACCTGCGTTACCTGAAAGGTCCAGGTAATCACTATGATTAGCGAACGTGTCATTCTTGGCAGGTTGTGTAGAGGATCTCATGGCAGAAGTGACTAGTGGTGATTGTGGCCATTTGCCTACCGAGTCGAGACGACGACGAGCAATGGAATCTGAAGCAGTGAAGCAGATTCTAACCACTACTGATCGCGATTAGAGAAGATTTTAAATTTTAAGGGGTAACAATGTCGCCATGTAAACCCACTTTTTCCAGGGAAACGCGCAATTGTTTTCTTCAGCTCCCGAATCGTACTGTATTTGCTTTTTGAACCAGTCGGGAGTGTAGAAGTGAGAAGATGGCTGACAGTGTTGTAGGCAAATAGGGTATGAGGTAGGACGCTTGGCCAACGTTGGCTCGACAACGACTTAGTGAAGGCTTCCACTTCATCACCACTTACCTAAAAGGATCAGTTCAACTCAGCCTAAATCTTCAGACAACCAAACGACAGGTTTTGCTTCACCTCTTCATCGAAAGCAACCTTGAGGAGCTGGAAACATGAAGTCCTCATCTGTAGACCGTCATGAAGACCACTTGCTATCTAAAATTTAGAAAAAAAAATAGAAATTACTCGTCGGAGACACAACCCCTGTTTAAATAGGTGATTCAGACAGAAGAATAAAGTGAGCCTTTTTGACCTACATAAGTGAGAAAACCAATCGTGATTCTGATGAGAAATCAAGGCTCACCTTTGAAGAAATGCCATGTAATTGTCCAGCAGCATGTAGACTTTGGTCCCCGATGGATTTCTCTTTGGTTAAAGTCATTACTGGCACGGAGCGAACTACGACCACATCAGTAACTAGAACAAAAACAATCATCTGTAGTGCAAGAATTAACGGCCAGCAGAAGAAAATGAATTCGCATACGGAATGGATTTGTTGGTCGTCCTTTGAAGATGATACGATAGTTGGTGAGGAACAGAGCTCCCTCAGCAGGAAGGAGATTCACATTGTTCTCTGGATTTTCGGCGTTAACAGGACGTCCTTCTGGAAGAAGCACGCACCGTAGACCACCCACTACGATGCGCTCACATGGCGTAAGCAGGACAGGGGTCAGCAGCTTTGGCTGGAAAATAATACTTCAGTGGGACGCTTGACAAACGAACATCCAAACGAGCAAACCTTAGGCGGTGGAGCGAGTTTTCGACTTTCTGCATAGACTTGCTCAAGATTGTCGATGTGCACGGCAACAAATCCAGGGATAACTTGAGTGAGCTGCTCTGTTAGACGGGGGTCAAGCCCAGCAGCCGAACAGATACGATCGATCACGCGAGAAATCCATGTGACCACCTATATATGAAACGAAATCAACGGAAGAACCGAGTAGCTTTGTAGTGAATCCCCTCAAAAATACAGCTGCGTAAATAGCGGCAAGTCTGCGTACTTCCACGCATGCAAGCAGAAAAAACTTGGGATTGATAGCAACAAATTTTCACAGGAAAATTTAACAGGAAGAAGAAATAAAGTACTTACAACATTCCCCAGGTCTCCGTCGTTGACATTTTCGATGAAACCAGATTCCCCATCGGAGCAAGAGAAAGAATCGGTCTTAAAATAAGTTCTTTACCCTTGAAATAACGAAGGAAATAGGTTGGAGCAGTGACGTTGGAACGGCAATATGCTATGCGCCTATGCTTCAGCATATATATACTTTACTATCACACATATCGCATATCTATATCTTTCGGGATGAAAGAACAAATGTACGCCTTAAAACTTCGAAATATTAGCGTGACTATAACATTCCAAGTGCTACTTAACACATTGCGGACCACGTGATGCACATGGTGCATCACGATCTCACGCCTCCGTATGACCTTTTGATGGACATACTGCTTTAATTTATGCTTTTGTGTTGGAAATTGCCCTTTTTTCTAACGGCCTTTGTCCAGAGCTACATTATCAAACACAAAAAACAACGGTTCATTCTGAACCGAATGAAGCATAAACATTATTTGACCACCCATGCAAAAATATGGTCGGTCCGCAATGTGTTAAGATCCAGGAACAACAAAAAATCATGGGGAACAGAATATGAACTCACATCACGTAGTCCACGAGAATTCCCGCGTAATTCGAGATCATTTTTATCGATTCTACGGAGCCGGGATGCATCGAGTGGGACTCGTAAGTAGATCATGAGGTTCACATAGTGTTTGGCTTGACCGTAGACAATCGATTCTTCCTTGAACACAGGAGTATGGATAGTTTTCTGAGAGGACATCGGAAAATAACAAGGGATCTCAATTTTACCTCTTCACTGCACTTCTTCAACTCCTCTTCACTGTATTCAGAAAGGTTGCTGAGACGAGCAGCTGATATAGCCATAGCAGTAGGTTCTTCCAACAAATTCCACATATCGTATCGACTTTTCCCAGACAGTGGCATGTCACTATCATGCGCATTTCCGTAGTGTCTACGCATAAGTTCATGAACATCATGGAAGAATGCTGCCTCCCAGAAACGTTGATTACTCCATACTGAGTGATCCTGGACGCAGGTGTAAGCATACTGTTGTACACCCTGAGTGAGGCGCTGAAACTCAAGAACATATAACGAAGTCCAATGAGGAAACAGCGGATAAATGAAAGAGAACTAGAATAAAGATGCTCACTCTGCAGTATATGTTTCCTAGGTGCAAGCAAGCGTAGGCGATCCCATGTTCATCGTCATCAGATTCATGCTGCAAACGATTTCGGCAGTTTCAAACATGCTCATCATATCCTCTGCTTTTTGGCCACTCATTTTTACGCTACGTAAACAAGGACGACTCTGTCCGTTCGTTTAGTGGCATCACACTGGTCCGTAGCATTTCAAGGATTCTGACCAAGGCTCTCTATCAAACATAGAATCAATGAGATAGAGGAAATCAACGCGAGCCTCACCTCCAAGGCACAATTCAGAAGTCGAACTACCAGTTCAAATTGCGCAGGTTGTAGCATCGCTCTTGTAACAGGAACAGCAGCACTAGCCAGATGTCGACAAAGTGCTACCCGAGCAGCAACCACTCGTAGCGACAACTCCACAGCGCACATCATCTTAAATTACATAGAAATTAACTGGAAAAAATCCACAAATAACGGAATTAAAAATTGCGAAAGAAGTAACACCTTACCTTCCTCGCCTCGGACATTCGATTGTCAAAAATAGCATCCACACAAGCACTGAGGACCTGAAAAATACTCAAGTGAATACTGACTGGGCAAAAGATATGACAATTTTTACACAAAAGCAAAAAAGGAAAACCACAAACCAGGAGACGGCGACTATTCGCACCAATATGCTCTTCATACAAGTTCAATTTCGCAGGAACTGGCACTTCCTAGAACAAGTACACATGCTAGTAGGAGGGAATCACCACAGCTAGCTGCTTGAGAAACCACCTTCGGGTGAAGTCGTCCAGGATCGTCGAGACACCACTGGGAACGGTTTTGCTCAATGAGGGCATTGATCTGTCGAATAAGAGCATTATTTGGCATTTTTAATCCATCACACAAAAAATTCGTTACCCTTTCATTATTCAACGGCCGAAGAGTAGACTCATCATGATTTAGATGATCACCATTGGATATGGCTAAAGACGCCCTCTTTGCAAGAGTTGGGGTGGTTGTCATGATACACTCTTGCTTCTCCTTAAACCGCTATGGATAACTGGAGCTCAAAAAAGTAACGAAAAGGAGAAAAAGATGTAGAAGACAGCATAAGAAAACTCCATACCGAATAAGAAACTCACATTAACCAACAAAGAATTGCTAATTTTTGACAGCCGTTGTTTCTCTTCAGATGCGTCCAGATCGTCATTATCAACAGTTGCTGTACACACAACCTGCACGTCAAAATTTTCTACTTCACGAATTTTAAAAATTTCTAGAAAACGAGATAAACCACCAACGTCATCAAAAATGTCACATTCTCTGAATGGCAGTCCGCGCGTCGCCACGAAAAGTTGAAACATTTGTCCTTCGATGAGATCGTGAAGAAGAGGAGATGACAGGTGTCTGAATGAAATAACCTCCATATGTTTCCACTAAAACACCAGAATAAATAGAAAACAACCTACCTCATACCCATGAAGGCAGATTTGTGGAAGACAATGAGCGGGTGACGGTGGAGACGCACGAGTTCGAGGCAGGAACGGTATCCATACAGGAGTTCAGAGAAAAACAGCACAAAACACGCTCGAATTTCTTTGTCCTGAAGGATTTGTAGGATTGTTTGGAAACTGAGCAGGCATATGGTAACAGGAGAGAAACGAACTAATAAATGTGGCTCCAAAGGTGGTGGCAGAGCAGCAGGAACCGCAAAGTCAGCTGTAGATAACTCCGGACTGAGAACCTGAAGTTACATTTGAGAACACAGTACTGAGTAGTTTACTCAAAGAAAGATATTGAGCTTCAAAATATGAAACCATTCGATCTCACGAATCCATTTTAGCCCAAATTTCATTACTATCCTCGCTTTCATGGACGTGCACGGTTGTGAATACTTAGGCTACCGCTATACTTTACGTCGGGCATGTGCCCGCTTGCATAACTGTTGCCAGATTCAAGCGCTACCAATAATCGATACATATCACAATCGATGTCGCCTGAGTGACAACAACGCTGGATGCTGTACCCCACGTATAGTGTAGCAACAAACTTATAAAAAAAGTCTGCTGATAGTTAATTATTTTAGAGTAATTAACTTAGCTCAATAACAATTTTGAATCAGAAAGCATTGAAAGAAAAAAAAACAAGGAACAGAAAATCACATACTCTCTGAAGTCGAGTTATCAGACGTTCACGGAATGGAGAAGGTAGTTCGGCTAACTGGCTATTAACTGGAAGCCGTACTTCGCCCGTGTCCAGATCGACTACGACCGCGTCCACATTTGGCAGCTGGAAATGAACACTCATTAACGAGTCATAAAGACCTCAAGAGAGTTCTCAAGTGGAATAGGTCACTAACTTTTCCTCTCACTTGAGACAATACGCCCATTAGATACGGCGTGGGGCTTTCGAGGTATTCCAATAGTAATTCAGGCAGTGCAGTCACAAAGGTATACCTATAAGTCAGTTGTAGAGAAACCAAGAAAAAAAGTCAAAGTGTGAATGATTCGAATAATGTGCGAAAAAAATTTCAAACAGAAAACTTTTGAGAATAATTAAAAACCTACGTGTACTCGAAAGGAAATATTATGGATTTGATAGCATAAGCAGAGTCCGAAAGACGTTGTTGTGAGGAACTATGCAGAATGATTTTGGCATCACAAAGTACGGCTCGCACAACAGTCAGCAGGTTATGGATCGAACCTAGAAATCGGAAGAATAGCTATAAATACTAAATTTCGCATCTTTTGCATCAAGCATAGCAAAAGTTATGCAGTAAAACCAATATGACACAATACAATGAAAAAACCTTATTCTCTCAAGTATGAGGGGAGAACTATGGGTTGGAAAAAAATCCAGATAGTAATAGGAAATTAACTAATTTCGGATTTCTTTGGATAAAAGTGGGAAAGGCAATGTAATGTAAGACATGCTGAAGAGAATAATTAGCTTGAAATTTCTAAAATGACGATGAGAATGAAAAAAGTCAGTTCATTAGTCCTATGATCAGGAATGATAACATTCATTGGCTCGATTGACTCATTCTTACAGCGCAATGAATGACTTTTCCGATGACTAATTGCGTAGGACAATCGGGAATTTCATCAGTGTAAAGAAAATAATACGAAGAACTAGCACAAAACAGCAGATGTGAGCGACCACTTCCAGGAAAATCACAAAGGAAAAAGCGAATAGGAAAAAAACAAGCATTCAATTTACATTTTCGTTGTTCAAACAAGGCAATTACAATACTTCCAGGCCACCAAAGAATAGGTGGAATAATTTTTCTTGGAACAGTGCGAACGAAATCCAGCAATGTCTTCGAATGCGTAAAAATATGCATAAATTACGTGAGAAAAATTGAACTGCTAAATTCACTACTTGATCCGAAAATAGACGGTGAAGTAGAGAATTAACACTACTGTGAACTCACCCAAACATCTAGCAAATCGAGCCACTCGATCCCCAGTCAATGGTACCCGCCTTTGTAGAATGGGTTGAACTGAGACCCGCTCCCCTCCCATTGTGAAGCTGATCGGACTTCTTCAAAATACATCAAATGAGGGAAATATCTGAGAGTCCGTTAGAAAAAGAGGAGAACATCTGCGGCTCACCTGCCTACCAACAAAATTTTACTAATAATTGTCGCGATCATCACTTCTGCCGTCGAAACATCATTTTGGATGGCAAGGAAAATACGGTGAAGGCATGCCTTTAATACGGAAGAGAAAAGTAACTATAGTGAATTGAAAAAAAAAACCCAATTAACTTACTCGGAACAAGTCAAAGTAGGGGTACCGTGACAGAATCACATACACTCGAGGTCTGTACATTGAACTTGAAGGCTGGTATGAATCCTCGCATTCTTCGTCTAGGCTAGCGACGCACGGCTCGTACATCTGGGATTTTGGAGTAAATGAAAAAATCAAGAGAGATGTGAATCAAATTCTAAAACTAACACAATAACTACAACAAAGAATTGAACTCTTGACGCACTAACACTGCTTACCTACCATTTTTAAAGTGAAACTTCTAAAATACTTACCTGCAAACAGCAAGCATACTGATGGGCACCCATAAGATCCGTGAGCGTACAGACAAAAAATGTGGGGTCAAGTTGCTTGTGTGCTAAGCTCCAGCCATGTGGAACACAGAACTGAAACAAAAGAGCGGGATATAGAACTGAAAAGTAATTTCGTTGAAAAAAGTTCATGAAAACGGGAATGCTGAACTAACGGAAGTGCAATATTGCGGCAACTTATAATGAGCATATGCTAATCAAACACTAGCTGAATAAATAGGAACAAAAGTTCTGAAAAAGTAGAAACATTGTGAGAATTATGCTACAGTCGCAATACACCAACAGTTATCAGTTTAAGGCCATTTAAAAACAAATTCGAAGCCTAGAAGGGAACACATCTGCTGAAAAGACTTCGATAAATGTTTTGGAAAAAAAAAGAAACGACAATGAGTTACTGAGAAAAAGTGAACGATAGCAGGTTTTGCAATTGAACCGTTATGGAAAATACTGGTTTGAACGCGAACCAAAACACCGTATAATCCTCTCTAATTCGTCCTAGTACGATAGGTACGATAAACTCGTTTTTTATGTGTAGATGATCCTTGGGCTATTTTTAGAATTTCAAGCAGAAAAACAGGTGAAGAGGGAAGATAACATGACTTACCATTGAAATACTATTTGGAAAAGGCACGTCTGGCCATTCAATAGAAGGCAATCGACGCGTGACCACACCCACACTGCTTCCATGCCCTAAAGGGTGAAGCATTAGACTGAAAAGTAAGAAAACTATATAAAAATCAATTAGCACTTACTAATCTGAGTCTCATCGAGTTGCAACTCCACAAAATAATCGGCGAGGCGTGGCGTGCATTGCCTCTCCACCTCACTCACGCTCATCCTATCTTCATCGAGACCTAGAAGCTCACAAGTCATTGCTACAAAATGAACAATTGAACGGCTATGAAGAATCGCAATATGAAACGAAACATCGTGCTTCGCTAAGCAAAACAAATAGCCGAGCCGATCGTTTTCGCGGTCAGCGAGACGAGAGAAAAAACGCGACGTGAAAGTCGGGAAACATTGAACGATCGATACTGGAACGGTAGCTAGTGTACAGACACTCGGAAACGAGTAAGTTTTACTGCTGAATCGCTAACAGATCGCATTTTATGGCCGTGTTTTGTACGGCTATCGGATAATCACCAACATGGCAACACCACCGTTTCCCATCGTTTTTCCACATATTTCACAGCAAACGACGAAAAAACTGCCAAAAAGGAGAATGAAAAGAGTTACTATATGGTAATATTAATGCTTATAACATCCGCAACATAAGTATGATATACTATGACGTGCGTTCATTCAAATATAATCGCAGCGATCATCATCTCCGATGCGCTTCACGCTACTCTCTCACGGATCCACAAAACCGATAGTATCGGATGATCCAGAAAAATGACAATTACACTAAACCACCCTGCAGCGCGTCAACACATAGCAAGTTTCTCTGGTAGAGCCGTAGCTGTTGTAGTAATAATTCAACTTCGAAAAACACTGCAATCCTGCACAGACTAACCAACGAAAGCAACTTTTTCTTGGCGAGACCAAAACATACGCCACACTTGTAATAGTTGCTACGAAAGAAATCCTTGTAAAAAGAACACTGCTATAGAGGTCAGCCGAAACGAGGAAGAAACTGAACCGAAAAGCGATCAATCTCCCGTGTTGCGCACCACTTTATTGAGAAAGTGGAAGAAAATACACTTTGTGCAAGCAGAAACCTGTTCATCGCTCTCGACAAGACTCCTTCAGCAGCAGAGAAATACCACTCATGAAAAAGGTAACTTATTTTACCCGTCAATATTTCAGAGAACAAATGCCTAACATGTATTTGCCACAACACGTAAAAAGTGTTCTTTGAATTCCATTGCCAGAGTACAGTAAGACAAGTTTGAATGCATTTGCTTTCCAACATTTCGGAAATGATCATGGAATGACACTATCGTGAACGGCTGTACAAACACCATTTTCAACACCGGTTGTTAAAATGCAGCTGTTCAAACAAACCTAGCTTCCACATCTATTAATCTTCCAAAAAATACCTGCAAATTTCGAGCGTATCAAGTCATTAGGGGAAACGAGGCGTTCCCACCATTTGAATGGGCCAATAGCTGTACGATAGCAACGCCCCTTCTCACACTTTTTCACGATGCAGCCCACCCTAAGATTCAGGACTGCTTACAAAAAGTGGGGCAACTAAAGGAGCAGTGCAGCAGATCTCCGAACGAAGAATTACTTTCCAAAAAGCTACTGACTGACCGCATCCTAGACGCTATTGTGGTCGAGTCATCAGAGAGCTGACGAATCCTAGGCTCCGCCCATCAGACTTACGGTCGTTTTCGCCATTTCGACAATGACGTTTACACCATGGAATTTATCGATGACTATTCTGGTGACACGTCTTCTTCGTTTTCGTTCATTTCTAGTACTCAAAAATCTAACAAATAGTTCTATTCCTCAAAGATGAGGGTATATACGTAACTCATGGATCCCTTCCAGTACTGTATTCTATCGTTGCTGGGGAGAACTTCCCCGTGGAACGTCTCGTTTACTTCAGGATCTCTGTGAACTATGATTACGTGCTCTCACGACCCCTACATAATTTAGTTGAGGTTACGAACACTGGGAGCCAAAACCGGAAATCAAATCCTATTATGCGCGAGGACGTCGCCAAAATAACACCTCTACCCGGGAATACTTCCAAGATTACCAAAACGGGATGATCATTTACCTCTGCAATACCCACTAGTATTTCACAAAAGCAAGAATACTTACGCATCACGTGCAATATTTGTGCCAAGTACCACATTTCTCATTTCCTTCTTCTTATTTCTTCTACAACTATGAAATCTGTTCATAACTACAAACTCAAATTTGTAGTAAACTGGAGCGGCCAGTGCATCTTTCATGTTCCTTTCCTCTCTTCCATTTATTTCCTTTTCTTACTCCAATTCTTAGATGCCAATACAGGTTTGTTTGGTAAAATCCTTCTCTGTGTCGATTTTCCGCGAACCATCAGTAAAAATAGAACAAAGGCCTACTACCAGAAATAAGAAACTCTCATTGAGAACCAAATCTTCTTATCAAACACAGAAAAAAAAATCGAAACGCAAATAATCTGAGCTTTGAAAATTCAAGATATAACCGCTGTGATCGAACAAAATAAGATAAAATGCATCATAGCACATCGACAGCAACAAATTTCAAATAAGAAACAGATTGGTACCGGAGAGAAATCGAGAAAATAAGGCATACATATAATCATTACACGAATTCAGCATGTGTTAAATAGTACAAACGATCAGAACAATCCATACGATACGCTAAAAAATCGAGCATCACATCACCAGATCAATAGGCTACGACGTTCTGAGAAGACTATTGATGCAAAGATAGATGACGTATCGTACGAACAAAAAGAAAAAAAAAACGATGTAACGGAACAACACTAGCTACTATGAGCATTGCTTAGGACGAAAAATCGAACGCTGAAAACAAACAAACAAAAACCAGTCGACCAGGAAATTCTCTTAGGAATGGGGTGAGGGACCATTACACTTTCGGACTTGGAGGAAGCAGGAGTTGGGATAGGCGAAGTTCGCATTGAAAGCACTCGGTATGTATGAAAGTTGATTTCGTAAGCAAAATGGGGAGGGACCGTTCGTATACGGAAGCAGGGGCTGACACGAGTGCTAGGATTGAGGCGACTGGATGAAAAGGAAAAAAAGAAAAGAAAAACTGAATCGCAAGCTTGACAATGCGCCACGGAAACGAGATAAACTACGTTTCAGATTCAGCCCTTGAATTAGGCCGTGCGTTAAAAATGACTAGAGGAAATTCTCTCCACATCTACAAACTTGCAATTCAGCAAACACACACATATTACATGCGACAACTGAAGCTTACATTGATAATCAGGATAAGAGAGTAACAAGACGCTGAACAGTTGTCCGCTCACTATAGGCGGAGAACGAACGGGTCGTACAACACATAAAGTGCATATAAAATCTTTGAAACGCAACAAACGCGCTGTTTTTCCGATACTAATCAATAATACATCTGATATGTCACACATAGAATCATAACACTACTAACCTACTAAGAGCGTAGAACAGTAACCAGTTACATCCAACTAGTTGAGCATATCCTCTCAAGTAACTCATACAAACTAATGCGATCCTAACCTAAGCCCTATTCAAGAAAAAAAAAGCGAGAAGAAAAAAAAAAACAACTCTACTACGGCAATGATAACGAGAACATAAGACAAATTTACCTCTACTTCTACCATCAAAAAACTGGTCGTGACAGCAATCTGAGGAAAGCTGAGAGGTCTCCCTTGAACCACAGGAGTGCTGTCACGCCTGGATGCCTGGATCGTTGAGCCTAATCCCAACTAACCTCGTCAACGAGTCCGACACTATGCCAGATAGGCATTTTCTCTGCTATGACAAACCTCAAATAACTCTACTGTAACTGCTTACGAAAAAGAAAACATCGCAAATGTGCATGCGACCATGTAAATTAAAGTGTTACCACATTGGTAATGATTATAAAATGCAATTGTACAGGCGTTACGTAAGGTCAGAAAGAAAAAAAAAAAAGAACAAACAACATCATATATGTGAGGAAAATAGATTCGATGAGTGAAATGACATAATGTGCATAGAAACTTGTTAGATCCGTTAACAGCAATTTAAGCTTGAAACAACGGCATCAACCCTTGTGTTGAATACGAGGAACAACAATATCGTATGAGAGATATTAATGAACATTAGAAATTGTCTGTACGTGGGGGTCTTTCTACAGGAAATTGTTGTGCATCAGCGAACGTACTGTACGTGGACAGTACTCGTACGTTTACTCACACTTGAGCTGATGACTCCTCACGTTCTAAGACATAACGACAGTGCAGTGATCCATGTGGTGACCAGTACCTGCACGTAATGAGACCAGCTTACATTTCTGCTCTACTCATTACTGCGAAGTATTGCTCGGTGAGTTCGTGTCAATTGCAGACGAGGAACTGCCATGCTCACTTGACTTGCAGTCGTCCTGTAACGCCCAAGATGAGCCATAATACCATAAAAACACATGAAAACACTCGCCAAGGAAGCTGAGAATCAATGAAATTTGCCGGTAGCTAAAGTTTATAGTAACCGACGAGACCCTGGTAATGTCTCAAGTCAACCCTCACTTACATTGGTAATAAATTCCTAGAGGAGTATCGTGATTTTGGCCCCTGCGACAGCGGCGGTAGCGGTTAAGGTACATATCGATTGTGTGTAGCGCGTCACTCGGCAAGCAATCGATACGTACCAAAACCAGTGTTGCCGCAACCGCAGCGAACGAAGCCTCCGTACTCATTGAGATGTGCAGAAGCAGTGTTAGGAATAGTATGATTCCTCCTGATGAACGATGGATGGTGCTACTTACGATTGAAATTTGAACAATAACTAGGAAACTATGAGAGATATGTGGGCCTAAGAGAAAAAGAAACCCACGAAAAACTAGCATCTGTACAAACAATGATTCCGGTATCATAGTTACTTGATCCTGGTATGTCTACGCTTAAGCATTTGCTTAGGCTTAGGCCTTCAGGATGAAGCCTTTGGCCACTTATAGTGTGTCGCTCACCCCACAACTCCCTTCGTACCCAAAACTTCCCGATAAATAGAATCCTTAAGGATGAATTCACGCGTATTTATTGAAAAAAAAACAAGACAAAATCTCCAAAAAAAAAGGGAACTAAAGGGGTTTACTTGAGAAATTCACCAAATTCTATACCAGAATTTCCCCATAGGAAAAGAAGGATAAGAAGACGAAACCGGTTTCTTTTTGGTTTCGATATTTTCTTGAGATCGAGCTCTTTTCAGGGGGTTTTAGGTTAAAAAAAAACGTAAGAACGTAGATGAAATGAGAAAAATCCTTTACAGCTGAATCAACTCTGTTGAAAAATTTTAAACAAACCTCAGTTGTTGTTCCTCCATAACTGCTATCCTCATCATACTGTGTCGCTCTTGAATTCAAGTTCATTGCAGCAAGTTGGTCGTAAAGTGTAGGAGGAGCAGGTGGTGCAGCTGCGTTTGCTGCTCCACCACTTGGAGCATCTGGATTGCGGCGCCAATACGTGGATTGGCGTTTCGGGAAAGGCTGGAATACGAAAAAGAAAATCCATAACATCAAGGATCAGGCCTATAAAGACATGACGATGCCCTCATTCTTTAATATGAGAATATGGTACAGCTACAGCAAGAACTTACCCTCACATCTACCCTCTTTGATGCAATAATATGCCTTCCATTATTCTCATTCAGGCATTTGTCGGCGCTTTGCTTGTCTTCGAAGACAACAAAACCGAAACCACGATGATCGCCCAAAATTTCAACCTTAAACGAAAGCAGTGTTTAGCCAAATTTTGAAAAAAAAAAAAAGAACGCAAGTCCTGAAGAACAAAACAAACCTGATCAAGTGACCCAAACTTCTCAAAATATATACGGAGGGTGTCTACACGGTGATAGTCCCAATTAAGACCTGAAATACTGTCAACAGTACTGGAATACAAAAATAAAACAAAGTTCGGAACTAAAGTGATAGAGAGACAATGTTGACGTGTTTTGCATCGTGGGCTCCTGTTGCATGATTGGTTGGTTGAGACACCACTCTCCACGTTTCACTGCCAACTTGTGAACACAAAACGCAGCTGAACGCAAATTGAGGAGAATTTAACAGTGAGGGACGGAAGAGGGTGTTCAAATGCACCAATCGTGCCACAGTTGCTCCGCCCTCATGATGTAAGGCACTCCAATTCATGTCCATCCATCCTGAGCCACACTTACGCCCAAATTTCTGAGAATTGTATTTAACTATGGATACCTGACAGCAGAAGCTTGCACCCTGGCGCTTGTTCACAAGCAAAAAATGGCGGAGGGAACATCGGAGTCATCTGTTCGCGAGGAATAGCCCGTTTTGAATCCACCTGAAAGAAGCTGATCTAAGTTCATCCATGAAAACCTCGATTCTGGCACGTTCCATAAAAAGATGAGATCTACAGCTTTTCATTCCATGCATTTGTGTGCCCTTACTACCGATATAAATAAGAATACCAACCGTTTTTCCTGCTATAACATGTGGTCTGTCCATCATTGCCGCTTCTAAACTGGCAATTGTGGCGAATGTGACAAATCCAAATCCACGCGATTGTTTCGTAGTTGGGTCGCGAATCACGATGGCGTCTACTACTGGTCCCCATTGAGTGAAGTAGACACGGAGCTGGAATCGAAATATTACAATCATAAAATTACTCAATATTTCCACTCATCACTAACAACGAACTCCAAACGGTCGTAGACAGGAGGCGGAACCGCGGCGCGGTTTTCCTCCGTGTCTCTGCCCAGCAGGCCGCTGTCTCGGTGCAGCAGATAGCCAGAGTGCCCGCGCCGCGGTCCCAACCTTGTCTACGACCGTTGAGGGTTGACTGTAGGTCCAGCTACTTTGTGCCATCTTCCACCTACCGCGTCGTCATTCGTTTCATGACTCAATCCGCCGATAAACATCTTTCGCATTTGTGGGGGTCCTTCTCCTGGACATGCCGATGATGCATGCTGAAACTGCAAACGCTACTTATTCCACTATAATTTCGAGCATAGGAACAGCTCTCACGAAACAAATTACCATACCAGGGGGTTAATCAAGTGTGCAGCCAACAAGTGACATGTAGTTACTTTGTGCGCCTGTTTAGTACTTAATATTATGGACCGCCTCCAAATAAGCGTAAAGTTACTAAAAAATGATTGGCCTCAGCATTAGGATGCCTTGCTCAATTTCAGAACGGTGCAAGTAAGTACCACCTTGGGCTGTTCCAGAACCAATGCAGCGTTGGAAAAGAAAAAAAAAAACTTGAACAATAAAAAGAAACAAGCACTTCTTCCAATGTACCCAAAGCAGTGAAACACACATAAAACGAGTCTGAATGCACTAAAATGTTCAAATCTGCTCCTTGTTGCGAGGGAAAAAGGGCAGAAATTTTCAACGACATCATAAAACGTTCTCATTCAGTGCAATGAAAGTCTAAATAGTCAACGTATGAACAAATAACAACAAAATTTTCATAGCTTTTTGACACATAAGAGATAGTAAATGTCAATGATACGTTTTTAACTACTAGAAAGAGCTCCCATCAGCAACAATTTCAGCAAAAAACCGATAAGTGAAGTGAGAAGCGCTGTGATATCCCACACTTGAACAGAAATTAAACTCTCATAACCCTCAGCTTTCTCTAAGGTTAGGTAGGAGACAGCTCATTTTAGTACATTAAGACTCGAATGAATAGACATTATGTTCTCACCCATTGTGGAAAGTGATGCGCACTATTCTGTTGTCGGTTCTGTAAATTATTTGTTCCGCAATATTCAGCAATGTTCAGTTTGGGTTAGGAAAAATATTCAGAGATGTCTCAGCTGAGGAAAAATACAGAATAATGCGTTAATCAGCACCAGAAAAAAGTTCAGGCAGATGCCACCAACCAATGGAATGGATTGAAAACATCTATGGTTCGTTCCGCTGAACAAGATAGTTGGATAGATGCCAGGTAGAAAAATAACAGGGGAACGCGTGCATTAATTGAAGAGGGTGGTGAGAAAAACGAGCAAAGTGCGCAGCTACACTATTATCGTCGCGTTTGGAACAGATTATAGCGAAGTATTTCTTTCCCAGATGGTTGTTTTTAGCAAACAAAGAACTGCAATAAACAGGAAAACGACTAATGATTTTGAACTCAACTAAAGCAAGCAGAGTTGAATAGATGAAGCACTCGAGAAAAAGATGAAGTTCTGCATGCAACTTTGCTTTTCATACAAAGTAAAAAAAAATGCAGTGCGCCTTCTGAGGCTGCATGCATCACTGAGATTATCCAAAGTAAACGTGTCAACACCACACAAACTTATCCATCGCTAACATGTTTACCCTGGGTAATCTCAGTGATGCATCCAGGCACTGGAGTCTTATTCTAGATCAAGGAACATCCTGGCAAAAATGCCAAGGCGTCAATATTGCTGCGATGGTCCTACAAATTGCTGCAATTTTCGGGACAGCTAATAGAAATCGAAAATAGCCTGCTTCTCCATCGGTAGAGTCGCGAACACAAGGGTGTGTGTCATCGCGAGGGAAAAGGGGTGTAACCAGGCCACTCTGATTGTCGCGTTCGCAGCACCCGTCACGCCCCCCCCCCCCTCCTGTTTCATCTCGAACGGTGTCAACTTCGTACTACATGATATATTTGCGCATGTCGTCGTACCTGTTCAAAAGGGGCATGGCGGGCGGCCTATATGCACCAATCAGAGTCGCATGGTCACACCCCCTTTTCCCTCACGATGATACAAACCCCGGAACTAGCGACGCGTGCGCGTAGTGGCTAGATTGTGACGGTTGAACTCATTCGCCTCTCAGCTGTTTCCAGCTTGAATCAGTACTCTTCGGCACGAATTATGATTATACAACGTTTTTCTACTGTTCATTGCCGTTGTGAACCGTTGCATTGCTCTCAATGGTCCACTGAACTCAAACTCACTGGTCGACTGAACTCAAACAGCAGAGAGGAGGATGAATTATACTGTAACAGTGCGCACGCACGGAGAGGTCCGCGCTTCTACCGACGGAATTTATAAGCTGTATCGATAAGTACAACACGACCAGCTGTAGCCGATAATTTAGTGCAGAAAAAAAAGTGGAGCGTTCACAGTGACGAAAAAAAAGGAAGTAAATTTTTGTTGAAATTCATGACGTCTGGAAGTGACAAAGCTGAAGGCTGCGCATATGAAGCAGATAAATTCGCGGAAGTATATATTTTCTAGAAGAATTCATAGAGAAAATACCTCAAAACATTGAAAAAAAAAACTCACTCGAGCTGCCATATGCATCATTGGAAGATGGGCAAGTGGCAATGTGTACGGTGGAGTCCTGCCATTCGGTCGGCCATTTGGTCCCACTAGCGGCACGAACACACCGGCCTGCACCAATTCGGCCAGCTCTAAACGACGTGCGGAAACATGATTGCATCATCAATGCATGATTCATGCACGAAGCCACAGATAAGAGCAAAACTGGTAAAACTGCTCAATTTAAGGGAGAAAAAAGGAGAGAAAAAAGAATTACAAACCTGGAGGAATATAGTGCGCAAACATTTCCTCACTGTACCAGTGCACCAACTACGAAGTAGCGTGGACCCTGTAAACGATTGTCAAACATTCCTTTCGTATAGGCCTTATCAGTAGCACTAGTGCAGGCGATTTGCATCAGAAGCATCACACACTCACATAAAATATCGAACGGTAGCCAATACCGAACATCGAAAAAATCATCGAACAAACAGAAATTCTTATTCAACATTTATATATTCGTCACTCACCCAACAAAATTTGAATGAAATAGCGACAGGACGACACAAACATTAACATCTCTAGCAATTAATACACGTTAAAACAATTTTCCTCAACATTGAAATTACAAGTCATTTACGATTACAAATCTCGTACAACACTTTTATAAACAATACAAATTTGTATAAGAAAATCGCAACGTATTATAAAACATGATCGAACTAATAAATTACGATAAAACACAAATAATTAAAAGAAAAATAACGTAATTGGAGGAACTGTGTACTCGAATTAACAGTGGGAAGGACAGAGGAAAAAGTGATGAACTTCGGACGCATTTTGTAATGCAGTTAATTTCAATTAAACGAAACTGGATATTGAAATGAACTACAGCTCGCCACGTGAACTGAGCTGAGCACCAAAACAGACTTATTCTAAGCGCTTTAATCCAAAACTAACCCTCAGAGAAGGCCTACAATTAAACGCTGATCATGAGTTTAGTTCAGCCACACACATAGAAGCTAATTCTGTTCCATGACCGCCTTAGACCATGAATACGATTACACTTTCTTCCTCTGACATTTACCAGCTAAAAAAGTCTATTCATAATGATAGCGTGTTGAGATTTCAATCGGGAGTCAATCATGCCAGTTTGGCATTAAAGGAATTTAGAATTATAGAAACACATAAAACTGTATAAATTCACGAGATAGTAAAACTTGTCGGGGTATGCAACAAATGAAGACAAAGGGCAAAATCGTACAGCATCAGGCGAGCTTCGAGCAAACTCAACGCCAGGATCACAATTCATATGACAGGCGAAGGATCCAGAAATAAAGAGGTGTGAACATAGACGGAACGCCTCAGGACAACTAATCGTGCAGCATACTCTATGAGACTTGGCCTTATGCGCTTAAATGCCATTGTAGGTGCGAGCTAAACGAAAAAAAAAAACAAGCTAGTCATTCTTGACATGAATATTTCTACGATAAGTAAAAAGAACAACAAGAAATTTTTTTGAGGAACAGGACAACGTTACAAACAATAAATTAAAAGTTGTGTAACACATGAAGACCGCCGTCATTTGGATGTGGCGATTCGAAACAAATAAAAGGATGACATATTGGTCATTAACAAGCAAGAGCAATATATTCTAGCGTTTCGGCGAATCGAAAGACCGTGGCGTTCCATCACGTTGTCTTTCTAAAAAAAGGAGAACTGTACCAGTTGGTATTTGCTACTTGCTTTTGAAGGATAAGTCAAGTAAGGGTTGGCAAAAAAGCTTCGCTGTGATGATCGACGACACATTTAAATTTTAGTATAAAAAGAACTTCCTCAACAATACGGGCATGTCACAAGAATGTGTCCAAAAAAGGATAATGAAAACATTGCTTTGAAGTCGTTAGTCATTTGCCTAACTTTTCCTACTAATTCCCCCTATCCAAACCCTGTTGGCTAACAACCATTAAATGCTGCAACTTGGAACTATCCAAATCCAAATTCACAGAAGAAAAAAAAACTGACCTCCTCTCCGATGATCATTTCCTTGTCGTTTTCCATAACCCGATTTACCTCTGTACTGGTAACGTCCACGATTGTTTGACCAATCCCCGTCACCGCCTCCGCCACCGCCATCATGCAGGTTTTGTGGAGGGCCACCCAGGAGACTCATGCTTGGACCAACGTACGTTCGAATTCCGGGCCCAGCTCCAAACGCGTTTACTCCCGCATTCTAGAACAAAAAAATTGAGAGATACGCATGGATCGTGTTTACTACGAGGAATGATGATGTAGTAAATCACAGTTCAAAAAAAATGTACTGAAGGACGTGGTAAACAATGAACTTTGTGTGGTTCTCTGCTGCTACGACAGCTGAGTAAACAGGCACTATTGTCTCTGTCTCGATATAAGAAGAGACCCCTTGCCTGAGTAATTCCAGAAGCAAAAACGAAAAGTTGAAGAAGAACGTATCAGCATATTACATAACCATACTATCATATAATATAATAATCAAAGCCAAGAGAAATTGTGCAAGATAATCTTTGCATGGCCCAGGGTAAATAACCTACCCCAGGAGCTTTCAATGCGGAGGTGATCATATTCGTGATAGTTTTCGTAAAGTCCGCAGCAGCAGCTGGAGTTGACGTAGCTGAAACGGAGATGATAACCAGAGAGTAGAAGAAAAACGAAAAGCTGTAGAATAATAGGAATGGATCTGAACCTTGTGGAGGACCAAGGAAACTCGACGGCTGCATATAAGGAGCACGAGCAGTTCCTGCAAGAAACGGAACGAAACCTTGAGAATTACACTGCGTGTTTGAAGAAAGTTTATGTGCAGCAAACGTTACAAATGGACGCAAGTACAAACCAGATCCACTTGGAGGAACATTTGGTGGCGGAATGTTAAAGTTCAGGGGAGGTGCCGAACTCGGCGGAGGAACTGTTGACGACGCTACGGCTGTTGACGAACTGCTTCGAGTTGACGCTATCGCTACATCGGGCAATGCGCTACTTGATCCCGTCTTTGGTAGTGAACCATTCGACTAAAGGTATATGATTTATAGCAAGGATGACGGCAAAATGTACAGAAATTGTGAGGGATTCTGAGGGAATTTATTGTAAGGCGGAGCTTCAGCGGAGCGGAATTGTGAGAAGAATGTCGCGACATTTACATATCACAGTGTGCATCTTTCGAGGACATGTGAGATGGATAAAAAATCCGCACCGAACAAGCTCCGCCCCATCAAGGAGCCCTGTTGTAAAACGTGATTCATGTTCTTGCATACCGTTCCGTTGACAGGGCGCAACGTCGGCGGTGGCTTCGAGAAATCAGGCAGACCAGCAAGGGCAGGACCAGGAGAGGACTGAAAACGACATCAGATTTCAAAGAATTCTTCGGCTCTTTTGCACAACAATTCCTTCTCTGCGACCTCGAGGGGGTAGTTGTCAAAAACCTCATGGTTACTCACAGCCGCTTGAACCGTAGACGGAGCGGCAGCCGGCTGAGGTGGACCAGATGATAAAGGAGGAGGGGGATGCGAAAACGAAGACGGCATATTCGTGAACGATGAAGTCATCGACGATTCAGCTCCAGCATCCACATCTGGCGATTCAGATTTCGCAGGCGGTGGCACCGCGACCGTTGTCCCTGATGTCGATTCAGCAACCGGTTGAATAGCTTTAAAACGCTGTTTACATCCAACATTCATGACAATTTATGAGTAGCAGATCTGAACAAAAACGATACCTGAAGATAACACCGGTGGTATCACAGATATGGTCGGTTTAGATGCCATCATGGTTGGCACTCCAGGAGGGACCAGGAACGGAGTTAAGCCAACTGGTGGCGCTGGGTTAGGACTAAAATAATCAAACATCACAGCTGTTCCCATAATATCAAGCAGTAAAACTCACTTCACATACATGCCCGGAGGAACCGCGACCGGATTATAGGACTGCTGGAATGCCGGCGCGCTTGCTGTTGATGGTAATCCACCAGCGAGACCTGGAACAAAGTGGAAAAAACTTTCACGTAATCCCCATTGTAGTTATACGATCTCGTACCTGATTCGTTGATGAAGACGCTGTCCCCTTCGATTCTCACCACTGATTGCAAGTGGGCTGGAAGGTCGGCATGTATCGCTTTCATCATATCCACTTCACCTTGTCGCATCGCTTTCATTTCGCTGCAAACCAGTCATTACTGGTATTGAGGGAAAAAGTGACAATGATAGTAATTGCAAGTATTACTTAAGTAGTTTCTCCCTCTTCTTACACAACCGTTGCGCATTTGCCAACAAGTACAACGCCTCCGAAACTGCGTTGAACAGCTGATCATCGCTTACAGTGGCTGCCTGAAATGAGAAGCAGACAAGTTTAACGGTCAGAAACGAGCATCAGGAATTTCTTGGCGAAGGCTTGATTAAAACACAGCGTAAACAAGGCTTTGAGTGATAGTTTGAACATACACACCACAACACCTGACGCTTTGCTGCATGTGGAAACATTCAGCGGAAGCATACCTTGCGAAACCGCAGAGATTTTAAAGCTGGAGAAAAACGGGATCCAACACTTTGTGCTCCTGGGATAACACCATCGAAAATTAATGAGGCCTCGTTAAAAAGTGACCTTAGAATAGATAGCAATGCCCAACAAATTGTAAAGGATATCCGCTTGGGAAAATAGAATTTCATAGCGACATCCGCGCCGTACTCGAGGGAGAGAAACACTGGAAAAAGTGACTGGCGTCAAGCCAGCTGTCAGCATAACCCAAATTCTTTTTCTCTTAGGAATGCTGTCCGGAAGGTTTTCTCACGACCAGTCTTCACCTGCATGTTTGAACTGAGCACACGTTATTCCCTATTAATAAGAGTAAAAATAAGGAAAAAAGATACTCCAGAGAGATTGAATTTTACCCCATCGCCACAATATCCTTCCCCCTTCGGAATGCTAGGAAAACTGCGGTAGTTCGAAGGGAAACCAAGAATTTTTCGGATTCTACCCCGAATTCTGTGGATAACTGGTCTAGGAAGCAAGGTACCTAAAAATTTGGCGGTACAAGGACCTCCAGCAACTTTTTCTGCACTGGTTCTCCACGGAAAAACTCAGCAGCACCAAGGTGTCAGCGAACATTCGAAGGCGTAGGGGGGGGGTCGACGAATCCTTGAAAAATTATTAGCTCAAGTTTAATCCAACTTTAATTTTACTTTAATTTCTGGAAATTACTTATAAATATTTGGACTCGAAATTAATAGCTATCAACCTTATTTTTGGAATTTCGGCGGCTCAGGTCCACAATTTGGCAAATGCAAGTCTTTTTCCGTCTCTTGTATCCGACCTGGCAACCCCACTCCCCCACGAGAATGGATCGCCAATTTTTCGAAATGGCTCGATGTAGTGAATTGGAAACTTTGCGCCAGCTTAATTTCAATTCTTTAATATTATTATCTTTTTTCAAGAAAATAATATTGATAGTTTAATATTACAATCGATATTTTCATTGTTTTTCATTGTTGGGTCTCCAAAGAGGCGGAGATCTCATTTTTCTCCAGCGAGATTGTGAATTGCAAAAGCAAATAATTGTTGTAAATGCTAGCGCTGATTATGTTATTTTATATGAATAAATGAAAGTTACAGAGAGATAATAGGGAGAGAGAGATAATGCATTTGAACCCCATTAACTGTCGCACAATTTTCATGTGAAAAAAATCAGTTACTGTTTAGCGAATGTTCGCTGGAGCAGGAGTAATTGAAAACAGGATAGCTTAGAGTTAACGTAAAGAGAATGCAACCAGAAGCGTATTCCACAGAAACCAGGATAAACACCCGCTCAACTCTGAAGCACCTTTCGGGCAATTTTTAGCAAACGGTACTGATCGCCAGACACTGAATGTCATTCAAGCCAGACGAGCAGATCCTTCGTATGACGTAAAATGATAGAAAATCACAACGGAGAATAGTACTTGAGATGAACACCTGACATCAAACTTTTTAAGATGTCTAGGATGAGATAAATAGTGAGACCTATCTAAAGTGCAGTATCGTTGCGAAGAAAACAGGAACATCAACGTTCGAAGGGGGATGAGGAAGGGGGAGAAAATAAGCTGCTATACAGAAATTGCTTCGATAAGCATGTATTGGGTTTTTGTGGAGCAAAAGCGCTGGATTATCATGGATCGGTTAACGGAACTAGGCGACTGTAGGGACATGAGGAGAACGTTTCCGGATGAAACAAAAATAAAAGCGTGAGAGTTTTGTGGATGATCGTAAAGAGGAAATGATGAGTCCGAGGATTGTCGTCGACAGCACTAATAACGCACTCAAAACGGCGCTTTTCGCATACTTTGTTAGCACAAACAGCGCCTGCTCGGCCACTGAGCAAAGCGACGATGGTGTGCTCTCTCAACGGCTTTTCGACAAACTATCCACCTCCCGACAAACACTGATGTCGATCGATAATGAACTTGGACTACCTTGAAATACAATCGCATCTACAAAAACCCGTCAACCCCGGATCATTTGTGAATTCAGAAGGAGGAAGTTAGCTATGGTCAACCACCGGAAGTCACCAGACCTGATTTTCGCTCATCGCTATGTGAGCGTTGCAGCGTCGTTGCAATTCTGCTGGATTGTTAGACAGGTCCTCAAGCCCGTTATCCATATCGCCATGGTGTTGGTCGTCTCGCTCTGATCGCCAGTCTTCGCGGTGGCCACGTCGGTCGCCCGAATCCGCCCAACCGTGGCGACCACGTTCGCGATCATCGCCGCGATCGCCGTCGTCGTCATGCCTTCGCTTCCTTCGCGAGCTTACTTCCGGGGAGCGGTTTCTAAAACATCAGTTGTAAACTCTACGCCCATCTATTACAAAAAAAAAAACAAGAAAAACCATAACAAGAGTGAGTAAACAAGTTCAGAACCTGCTGCTAGAGTTCTCCCTGTCACGGCTCAATGTCAGGAACTCCGATCCAGGCCTGAAAGTGGTTGTTGTTTGATGAACTCTTCAACATCTCAACGCAATAAGTATGAGAAAAAAACTAGCACAGAGGCAGATGTAAGGTAACGGGTTGAGGTGAAAATCATCACATTGCTGTGAGGGCTTGAATGCTGAACGTCGTTAACAAATGCGCTCTAATTCCCTGGCTAAATCCACAAGAATCAATATAACCAATCGGTTTGCACCGGTACAGTACACGGAAAAACCAATACTGCAACTGTGCAACTGCAAATTCATAGGCGGCAGTGAACATGGCCGATATGGTGGGCAGAATTAACCGCAATGTGGATGTTGTCCGCAGAAGGCAGCAGCGCATGTGTGAAGAGCACAGAGACGAAGAGAGAAGGAAAAAAAAAACGCTACGCCTGCAACGATGAACGTTCGAGTTAAACGCACAAAGCGATGGCGTCACCACGAAAAAAAAAGCACCCTCAACGCGCTTGTGACGTTGGTAAAAGGGAACTGAATGAGGAGAAAACTACGTTGATTAGTGGTAAAATAGCTGTGAGCATATGCCAAACGGCCACGCGACACCACATGAGCACATCGGCGATAGCGCAGCCGATGTCTTATCATCCGCCGACATGAACGAGAGGAAAAAGGCTAGCCGACACCGGCTAAATTCAGAAGCTCGCACTATCACATGTCTCAACGGCGATGACGTCTGCGCCTGCGTCTGCGCTTCGGGGTCCGTATTCATGAACAGAGCCGGGTAGGTTATGAGCCACCCGCCCTTCTAAACTGTAGGGACTTTCAAGGTAAAAAGGGTATACCATGCTAAAGCTACTCGTTGTAATGAGCTATGATAGAATGTGGTAAAAATACTCAGGTATGCTATATTTAGGTCGAGGAACTCGCCCATTCTGTGAGATGAGCGGAATTTCGGTTTTCGGAAGTATCTTAACTCTGACGTCATACAAACATATTTTCCTTAAGGTTCCTGAAGAATTTTCGGTAGCTTAATTGTGCGAAGTCGAAGATACTGTCCCTGCTCCCTCCAAATTTCTTGTAAATCAAGTCTCCCTCAACTTCCTACTTACGATTTTGAGCAGTACTTCCGCTCATTCCTGCCCAGAACCTTCCCGAAAACGTTCATGAGTACGGGCACTGGATATCCATTTTCTGCCTCCGCCACGTAAAACTCTATAAATTTGATGAATTTCCACACCGCTTGAAAATACTTAACAATCTAAAAGAATTTTAACCTAAGAAAAATCGACTGAAAAAAGGTGAAAAGGGAAAATATCCACGTAAAGCCACTCAACGTTCCCTGATGCTGTGCTACAAAGAGATAATTGCAGGAAATAATATGGAGCAAACTCCTTATCAAGAGTTCAAGCAATTTAAGAAGCACAAACATTGAAACCTGCTAATGTTGACGGCTTTTCACGAAACAACTAGAAAAGAATTAAAGGCTTTTGAGCAGAAAAACAGGAAAGTAAATCCCCAAAAAGTTGACCGGTAACAAATCGAAAAAAATCCTTGTAATAAAGACATTAATTCCATCTGTAAGATCAAAAAAGCAATGATTCATCGAGAAACCTCCCGATAGCGTGGACAAAGAAAAAGAAGGGCGTACGGCCACGAATTTGATAAAACTGTAGAGGGAATTAGCTCCCTGAGTAAAATCTCATCGGTGGGAAGATTTCTTGGCGTTACTTCAAAATAAAATTATGCGGCTACAAAAGCGAAACTTTCCTACATTATGTATCACATTCCTGGAAGAACTTCCAGAGATAATCCATAACATTCTAAACGAATTAAGGGATAATTGCATCCTCGGAGTAAAATTGCACAAATGAAAGAGGCAGGCCTATTTCGATAACCTTCAGATTTGTCCAACAAATGATGCATTAGAAAAATAAAAAGCAACGAGATGTAAACAGTATAAAAGAATCGAGAAAAATGAAAACGATGCGCTGAACACGTTAAAATTTTCCTTTAGCGCATTGATGAAGGAAGTGGACAAACAATCGGATTTGCAGCAATTAGTTGGAAACGCGGGAGAAAAGAAACACGGAAGAAAAATCTCGACTTGGCTGAACTTAATCTTTTTCAAGGACGTTCTCCCACTGGAGGCTGCAAAGGAAACTCGAAAAGACCAAGGCATGCAAATCCCATCAACAACCTGCCCTGCCTAGGTTACTAAATCTTGGAAAAATGTACAGGGTAACTACTGGCTAGCCACAATTAAATGTTCAAATAAAGTTGCAGACAACAACAGTAAACAGAAATAAGAACAAGGGCAAAAGCTGTGGACAGAACTAAGGGAAATATGGGAAAATCTGGTGAATACACTTTTGAACATGTTGAAAAGAGGACAGTGAGGTCCGACTCGAAACGTAGCTTTAGATGAAAACAAAAGAGGCGTCATCCCTTTTTGAAGAAGTGAAAAACAAACTGATGAATGAAGATGCATACTTTTGTCAGCGGAAATGAAAAGGAATATCTCATTGCAATAACGTTGGTGAGTGGATTCATCTCAAACTTTTCTGTTGGAGGACACATGTCAAACGTTTTTAACCTCCCAATGAAAGACACTATTTAGCTAGCCGCGTCAGAAAAAGGTGCTATGCCACCGCATAGCCGGCAAACTGTGAAGAAAAAGCTAGCAGGTGGTCAGCAGGGCAGGACACTCGGATAGCAGGCGCCAGCACTGTGCACACGGTATTTTCGACAGAAAAAGAACACAGATTTCGATGCTTACAGGATTTATGGATTCCATACCCACAAGTTCTACAAGTTGAGTTCAAAAGCGTGTTTCAAAATTTACTAGGAAAGCGACTTCCCTCCAAATTACGAATTAGCCCATCTCTGAGATAGCTGCGCGCTGAGGACGTGTGCCTTTTGACGAACAGTATGTGCCAGAAGCAGTTCTGTTACGGTTCTGCTTCTGAATTCTTCCGGAAAATTTTTACCCGCTAACCAGAACGAAGCTTACACCTAGTAACATGTGCTTGGAAAGGCTTTAAGACGACAAATCACGAGAAGTTCATTAGTGGGAAGGTTTGAAGCAGTAACTGAAATCTTCAAATGATCAAAGCAGATTTACTGGAATGCACCAAGCGGACAATCGATGACAAATATGAGACTTCTTCGGATCAAGGCACGTGGAAAATGATGTGACATATGAGACGTCGGCGTGCTGTAAACTTGCCGCCGAGTGTATACTTTTTCCACGCGAGATACCGATACTCTTTCTAGCCGAAAGAACGACAGAGACAAGAAATAACGAGCCAGGGGTCTGAGGATGAAGAGAGCATTCCAGAAAAAAGACGAGTAACCCAGTTCAGCACCAAGTGATGCGATTCGCTGAGCCGAAGTGATGCACCGCGAGCGCAGCTGTGAACGCCAGAAATAAATCAGCTGTTAGATAAACGAACGAGTAGAGCACATCGATCTTGTGAGATTGTTGTGATAATTGACAATCATGCGGTGGTTTAATCGCCGCGATTTTGTCGCTACGGCAATCGTTATCTTTCGCCGCAATAAATCGCCGACAACTCACACCACAACATCTCTGCCGAATTATCACACGCATTTCATAAAGGGCACATACGTATGAAGGATGAACGAGCGCGATTCCGGTTTCCAGCGGTTTTTTCCGCAGCTGGTTTTCGATGTTTAACCGAACAAATATCTCAAGACGAAAAACTTCAGGAAAAAACGCCTCCACTACAGAATCTAAAGATGCTTCATCAATTTTATCCGAACACCAGGTCCTTCGTTCGTTGTAACACTTCATGCAATCAATGGCAATTAGAAGAATTGCGGTCAACCAGTACGAAAAAAGTAGAACACGGATAGCATCCTGTAACAATGAGAAAGCTTTGAAATTACAGGGTGTGTCATATGTTTTGGAACAATATTTATAATAACACCACATAAGCTGAATCAACATAATGGCATGACCTCTACGGCCACATTGAGCCTGCTCAATAACAACTTAAATTACTTGTCAGGTCCGGAATATAACGCCATTTGATTTTATGATACCTCGAAGCCGAGTGGGGAGCGTGCTCATGGCGTCACGGTGGTATTTTTCACCTTAGTTCTTCCCAAAGCCTTCCCTGAGCTTTATGGTACGAATCCAGAATTATGTATGGTTTAGCTCTTGATTTTCTCTTGAGCCATGGTCTCATACAACTATCTACTACTAACTCAAAAAAAAATCTACCGGAGTCAGACTGTGCCAAAAGCAGAGTTCCCTCTCAGCACAGGATCGTTTACGCACCACTCCAGGCATTTACTCCATGAGCAGATTCTGAGTCCTTCTTAATGTTCAATTCTAACTGAAAGCTGCTATGCAACCTAAAATGCTGTGAAAATGAGCGTAGCTTTGATGTTGTGAATCACAAAAATCTAAGAAACTTTTTTCTGTCAAGATGTGTATTCCAAAAAAAATTTTTCAGAGAAACAAGAAAAATGAGAGTACGGTCTTCTGATTCTCCAATGCTCTTCACATCTACTCTTAGCGAAAAAAAAATCGCTTTGATCTGAGGAGTGGCTCTAGCTCAGAGATGACGTTGGTGTAACGTAGTGCTAATGGAACGCTTCCAACTGGATTTTGAGCTATTACAAAAGCTAATGGCGACATATTCCTGGGCAGATAAGATATTTGAAGCGCTACTGAGCTGGCTCAGTGCTGCCATAGAGGTTATGCCATTACGTTGAACTCAGATGCAGTGGTATTAGTACTGGAACTTATGGCACACCCTGTAAAGGACTACATGAATGGCGAAGGTAGGAAAGGGAAGAACCATGTATTAATCGAAACAGATGTCTCCAGCAAGGATTCGGTATCGATATGTGAACCACTACATCACTGGAAATTCGCAGAACTACAGCATTCCTATCTCGGTTCAGTCGCAATTTCAGACCAATATGGAAGACTGCAGCATTTCCAAACTTTATAAGGATCACTTGGTAAAAAGCAAAGGGATAGGAATAACGCCATAGGTAAAAGAAGCGCGAAAGTGGAATATTTTTGAAGAGAACAAAGCAAAGATGATGTCTTTAGTGATGTAGCATTGCAGGAACCAGAAGTTGCATTGTCGAGGGAAAAAAGTCGTTCGAAAATGAAGTGTGCAGAAAAATTATAAATATTTAGACTTTGTAGTACAGATACTGCAGACCACCAATGACGCTCACGCGTATTCCCACGAACGTTCTCACCTCCTCACTCCTCCAGAATGGACGAAGTTCTTTAAGCAAAACGTAACACATCTTGCTACCTTACCATCAAATGCCATCGCTGACCGGGAAGAATCGCTCGGACAAAGTATACCGATTTTTGATTGAAAACCGGTCCAATTTAGAACAATGGACAGGTCATAACCTTCTCTGGAAAGTTCACGATTCCCGCACCAGGAGCACTAACAGTCCTGTCTACTGAAATATTCAATCAGGGACGGTAGTTCTGTCGATTTTCTGTGCGAGGCTCACTTTTTAGTAGGGAGAAGCAATGTTCTTTGTTGTTCTGGTTCCACCATTCACAGGACATGTATAAATACAAAATTGACTCATGCGCTTACAAAAAAACTTACTCATCGAGGAACGATCGCACACTTCGTCTCGGTTGCGTCGAATCGTACACGCCATCATACGGAGGAGTAGAAGGACCGTGAGGCGGCGATAGGGCGTCGATTCTGGAAAACGACTTCTAAGCAAGAAGCACAGCTTATTCGTGAAAATATACACGGCGAAGTCAGACGAAACGCGAACAGAAAAACGCGCATGTTGTCCCAGTGCGTGAAAATCGCATATCTACGTGTGCACTGAGGATGAGGAGCGAGAGATGAAGCACGACAAGCAGCCAGCAGGCCAAGCTCGCCGACAAGGCGGCGCAGCTTGCGAGCTGTTCCGACGACGACGATTAATTATTCGACTATGTATACATAACAACCGGAAATACAGTGTCATAGCACATCGTTGCGTAAGTCTCTGTCAACACCGAACGGATCGTATGTGTACGCAGAAGAGATGCGACGAGAAGAGAGCAAAGAAGACGCACAAAATACTCTACAATTGCTGCTGCCACAATTGCACACTACATATGCGATCCTGACAATTCGATGAAATTTCACCGCGACAGACTCGCCTTTCATAGAAAACTGGTAAAGTAAACTTCAGTTAGTGGCCGAACATCTGCAAAAAAACCTATTAAAGGCAGCGCGGACGGACGAATTTCTGCAGCCTTGTTCTCCAAGAGGGCCTTTTTCTATCGTCGCGCTCAGCATTTGCAAACATCGCATGGGAATCTACGTCTCACACGCTAGCCTCATATGTAAAAGGGAGCAACAATTGAATTTTAAACGTGAAAACAACAGGAGAATGTAAGAACAAGGTTAAAATTCCGATTCAGAAGCCTACTTCTTACTCATGGTAGTCAAACCGTTTCATCACAGGATAGAAGAAAAATTAGTGAAAAAACGAAGAAAAAGGATAGCATGCGGCAAACGACAAGAACGGAAGGATGAACCAGAGCGCTTCCTTTCCGCATGAACATTACAAGTTTGAACAAAAACCAACTCTCGCAGTTTTCAATGCAAATCATATCTCATCCTCTCGTAAATGTAGTGAGGTTGACCATTTTCAAACCACCTCCTTCAGATCAAGTAAACTTCGTTGAAAAATTCCTATTCCTAAACTCTCCATTCTCATTCGGCGACGTATGTCATCGACAGGATGATATCATCGCGTGAACGGAAGCATGCCATTCTCCTCAAGAATCTCATCTATTGGGATTCCATCTTTTTGCTCAATGGGTTCATATCAAGATCGAGTGAAAATGGCTTTCAAACATGAACTGATAAGCGGAAATGGTGATAAGAAGGCAAAAGTGCACAAGCGGCGGTAGCTCCAATGTCAAATTCCGAAAATGATTGGTAATCTATACGATTAGAGATAGGAAAACTATGAGTACTCCATACGAAAATAATGGGAGAGAGGGGAAGAGCCTTAAGCCTTTTTTTTGTCCAGGATATCATCTATCGGGTAGATATCTGCAGGTGGCTGGGACCCCCTCATCTTCCCGAACACCATCAGCTCAGAAAAAAATGTACCCACGACGGTGCAGAATATAATAGTTGTTTTATCATTTGCAGCTAGAAATAGGTGAGTTATATAGTAGGGATCCTGAAAGAATAACGTCACAAAAAAGCGATGATGTTAGCAAAAGAGCCAAATCTGATAGAAACAAGCGGGTGCAGCGAAATCAATCCAAAATTTAAGGAAAAAATGTTGGGCTAGATCTAGAAAAGTCGAATATCTTCGTAAACGCTTCCAGCTGAGATATGTTCAGAAGGAAATTCTCCAAACTATCTTACGGAGAGGATCCACGGGAAAAATGGAGGAAAAAAAAGTAAGGCTGTATAATTTATGAAATTTGGTTCAATTCCTACAAGCACTCTTCAATGAAACGACAGGTCAAAGGTGAAAGCAAATAAAAGATCCCGTTCCTAAAAACCTGAAATTCAAAGGCTCAAGAGGAATCAGCAAAACTACAAGAAGTAATGAAGGAGAGAATGTTAACAAGTAAATTTAATGACCAGGTGAACAAAGAATGAAGTAACGATAGATATCCGACAAAGCCTCCAACAACGACAATTTTCTTAGAAGAATACACCGGCTAAAAATTCAGCAAGAAATCCAAATGTGGGTGAAAAAGTTGGAAATTGATTAGAGAAGTGCAAGCTCCGTTATTACGTTTTTTTGCAAAGGAGAGCACTCGTACACAATGGCTAAAGTTGGGACGAAAGTAATCCCAGTCGATAGCATCAGGATGCAAAACACAATGTTTTGCATCAAGGCGGAATTCGTTAGCCCGGATCGCACTAAACGACGTTGGTGAAATCCCCTTTCCTTTGATCCATGCATCTCCCAACACCACGCACAATACCGATGGATAACAACAGAAATTTGGTTATTTACCTACACATAACCGCTGAAAGCCGCTAACAAAATCAAACATTGGCCGAGTTTACGACTTTTCCCGAGGAACAGCCTCATTCAGGAGAATTGCACACTCAGGACATTCTGGACATATGCACGTTTGACCTTTCACAGTGGAACACGTGCCATACACCCTCTTCACGCGTTAGAGACAAGCGTATGATCACTGGTCCATCGCGAAAGGTTGATGACTGTGCAGATCGTGCGAAGACCGGTTCGAAGGCCAAACGGTTTTTGCACGTGCACATGCCTCGAAGCGCGAAATCACTTGAGTCAGACGGACGACCCCGTGCCAAAATGAACGTTCGCGTATTGAACGATGCTGTTACCGAGTAAGGTCAGCGGGATGCTCCGAGGGGTCGACCGGACATTGGCAGGACATGCATCGATGATGTCTGATTCACTACACTCAAGATGAACTTCACAGAGCTAATAACTAATCTTCCTGAAAATTGGAAGGAATATCGTCGAAAAAAGCTCTGTGTATTTAAAAAAAGCATTTTGTAGATATGTAGAATGAACTCCAAACGGTCATAGACAGGGGGCAGGACCGCGGCGCGGGCACTCTGGCTGTCTGCTGCACCGAAGTAGCTGGTCTACTAGGCAGAGGCACGGAGAAAAACAGATACGTCGTGATTTTCCGCTGCCTTGAGAGGTGCAGCAGACAACCAGAGTGCCCGCGCCGCGCTCCCGCCTTTTGCCTACGACCATTTAGAGTTCACTGTAAGAACCATAAATTTTTGAGTTCCGTTTTAACTGAATCTGCTACTGAAGAAAAAATGGGAAGATGCTCGGAGAAAAATAGAGAAAATGAGAATGACAGAATAGAATGTAACAGTGATGGTTTAGATCGGTCAATAAACCATAATTATGATGACCACTATGAATATGCGGAGGTACCCAACAAATTTCTTAACTTACCAGAGGAGGCTGAAGCATGACACAAGCCTAATCCATAAAAAATAAATGACAAGGCTGCAGTGCAACATCCATTGAAGCTGCTAACTACGTAAAAACTGACAGTTTCCATGGAGAAATCCAATCCACAAGGATTCTGCTCTAAAACTTTGCTCAGAGAAAGAAATGTGGGAGAAAGCGAGGTGAATAACATGCTGTTCACGACATGCTTCACTTTTGCATTATAAGCTTTCCTGAACAGGACGGAACGTCACGAAAAAAGGTGACCAGCTCGTTTCGTGCTGCTGTCAAGGGCATATCCGTTGTGAGTTTCAATTTAAGAGGAAAACAACTAATCTTGCGATAATTTTAACTCAAAATTTTGCAGATACAGATTTCTACTGCGCCGTCCCATCGTTCAGAAAAATATATCGAATCTGGCCCCACGTAACAAACCAACATGAAAAACCCTGACAGCATCGCTTTTCTAGCAAGAATTCTCCACTTACTCTGATCACCAACAGTTCGAGAGCAGTAATGACGCAAATTTCTCAAACAAACCTCTAAATCAAACGCCAAGAAGTTGGTGAGTAAGTAGCTGAAATCACCAACAAGACCCGAGACTGAAACAAAAGTGTTGGTAGTTAAATTTGGGAGCAGCTTAACCAGCAACCCAGATGTGAGTTCAAGAATGGATATTTCACGGATTCGATCATTGTTGCCAGGAGCGAAACCTCACCACTTCTGCAACACCCGCAATGACAACATTAAAAGTTAAGCAGTGACAGGTGACTATAAGATCAGCATGGAGGAGCAATCGAGAAGGCTCACAGCCGAATTCCAGAAAAAAAGAAACCCTAACTATGCTTATTACGACAAGCTGAAATGCATTTTAAGCAGATAATCGAACGTCACTGACACTAATATGAAATTAAAACGACAACAATAACGAGCATATTCTCAAAAAACAACGGAAACGACAAGGAATACGACAAAACGGGCAATAAATCACGGATAATTTTTACGAAAGAGTATGTATAGTTTGGAAAAGAGCGTGATCACACATGATCTCCAATGGATAAAGGAGAGAAATTCCAGAAAAAAAGGAACATGCAATTGTACTGGTAAAAAAAGAAATTATGCTCACCTATCCTTCATCTTGTACTTCGTCGGAAAGTTCAATTTTTTGAGGTTCTCCAACCTCGTTCGACGATCATCTCGAGGCGGTGTCGATGGTGGTGCAGGAGGTGAATGAGACACCTCCCGTTCTCGACCACCACTCTGTAAGAGAAGCGTTAAGGTTCCGCAGGAAAACAGTGAAAAAAATGGATGGTGACACATGTAATTGACCAGAGTAATCCAGAATGGAAACAAAAAAAGCTAGGATGAAGCTATGGCAATTGGATTCCCTTCTAAAACGAATTTGTATCATTTTCGGAGCATGTGATGTAAATCGCTAGGATCAGTACAGTGAACAGGTACAAAATCAAGAAATCTCGAGCACATTAACCGACTATAGTGGATACTGTCTTTGAACGCAGCACATTCTCAAACCTTTTTGTTTGGGATTTTGCTGGATTTCGGAGTTATGAGAAAGCTAGCACTCATTTCAAAAGGGAAAAAGTGCGAAACAGACAACAAATCCGTAGAATCTGAATGTTATCTTCGTGCATCTTATCGCACTCCATTGGCATTTGTGAGCCTCGCCACCCAAAAGTCACTATCGGACACTTACTACTCGCTCGCGTCAACCCCGGGTAAGGCAGGGCATAGAAAGTCGCTGTTCCCGAGCTTTCCTTAGAAACGATGGGTCAGCTTTGATCTAAGATGACTGACAAGGTTCTAGAGCGAATTATGGCATCTTTTGAAGCACGTTTGGTTGTTTCTTCTTTTGTTCAAAGAGGGAAACTGGCATGACACTAAGCGTGTAGGTAGTAAGTGTTGTCAAAATGGCCTGACGCAACGCGTGCGGGTGGTAAGTGGTCGTAGACGCCGTAGAAGTCACATTGACGAATGCAAGGCGGCTGAGAATCCCGTGGTGCTTCCAACACAAGATCCGCAATGGATCTGACGTTTTTCCTAATTTATTCGACGGGTGAAAATTGAAGCAAAGGTGAGTGAAGAAGATGACCGCTTAGACAAACTTTTTTTTATACAGGTACAGTGAACTCCAAATGTACGCAGGCAAGAGTTGGTACCGCAGCGCGGTTTTCCTCCGTATCTCTGCCCTACAGACACCGCTGCCTCCGTGCAGCAGACAACCAGAGAGCCGCGCCGCGGTCCCAACTCTTGCCTACGTACATTTGGAGTCCACTGTATATAATAACAATAACAAATAGTTCATGAAAAGGCATCCAGGCTCTGGTAGTGAACTGGAACAAGGTCGTGGATACCTATGGTGACCACATTGTAGATAGATTTTTAGGCAGTGAAATTCAAAGCCATACGGAGAGAAATTGAACGAACTGTCCCACGACTTTCTGGACGTCATACTATCCAAGGGGAGCATCTTCCAACAATATTTTTCTCTAATTAAATTTCGATTCATTTCACGCTTTCATTTTAGAAAGCAATTCATTAAATAAACAAGATAAGCTCTGCTCATACCGCAATCTTTGGAAGAAGTTTGGAAATGACGAAATAATAGGCAAAATAAGCACCACTCCACATAAATCATGTGGGAAATACCTTTGCCACATTACTAAGGATCTCAACAACCATTCCAGAAAGGTAGAGAGCGGAGTGAACCAGTCAACGTAACACACTGATTTTCATATTCAAGAAGACTCGCCAACGCATAATTTTTATGCAAACAAGGTGATGAATAAAACATACTTCATAAAAGGGATCTGAAGAAGAAGACCTTTTGTAAAAAAAGACAATAAAATAATCAAAAGCAACATTACACCGTCAAATCACAGGACACTCACTTGTCTTGGCACCTTCCGCACTACACCGTTGAATTCATCGGACGTACTGGGGCCTGGCCTTTTATTCGTGATCGGGGAAAAATCATTCTAAATACAAAACTAGTGAATGTGTAAAGAAGAAAAACACAAATAAATTAAAATCTCACATCATATATGAAACTTTCTCCAGGAGGGGGTGATTCTGGCGGTATCGAAGACGCACGACCAGTACCATTACTAGAAAATAAACAGTTACCAACGTGTACAAAATCTTATACAGGAATCGTGGCATTTTCAGGACCACCCACCGGAAACCATCGCAATCCACAAGTTCATCCAGTTCCTTATTCGGGCGTGCTCGCGGCAACTGGTCCATCTCATCATCAGATACGTCACATAAATGATTGTCTGCCGCTGTTGACGTTCCCTGATTATGAAGAAAAATAAAATGTAACAACTAAATACACGATGACAATAAGACTGGCCACAAAACACCCGAATGTTACAGCGGGACAGTTATGAAATGACTACAATTTCGCTTCAATTTTGTTAACTTTGAATTTACAATTAACTACGAACTTTTTGCGCTCAATCTAGGAAAAGGAAAAAGCCTTCTATGACATGTTACGGATTCTAGGATCACGTAGTTCTAATAGCTTGAAAGTAAAAAACGGTGCAATAAGCGCTCTCTACTGCATTCAGCAGATTAATTCATTCGTAAGAAGCCTAACTTCCGTAGCGATACAGCTACAAAGATTACCAGTACAAAATGTGCAAGTAACATAGCGTTTAAGTGAATTGTAGAACAATATCAACATACTGTAATTGGAGGAACACCATCGAGAGAGTCATTAAACGGAGCATCCGGGACGTCTCCAGTATTCTAACAACAGATAAGAATGAGTGTTCCTTCGTAAATCAGACAGCCACAGAAATTAGACTGGTACAAAGAAACAAAGCAAAAAAAAGAAGAAAAAAAAAGGAAAATAGATGGATAACGAGAAGAAAACTCACCTCAACATCCACTTCGACGACCTCGATGGGGACATCCTGGAATTGAAAATGAATGATATACTATATAAACACTGGCAAAAAATGAAAGGAAGGGAAAAAAATGGGAACAAAGATGAACGAATATGGAGTTTACTGGCAAAAGAGTTGGGACAAGGGGTTAGTATAGTCCATTTCAGAAGCTACAATAGTTAAGTATTTATGGATACAACCTTTCCCTCGCCTCCCTCCCCGAACACTCCACATCCTACTACGTCCTCTCTTTTTTCAGGTTCTGTCAAGCTAGTACTCTCAATACCGACTATATCTACTGCTTCCGAGCTCTCGCGGAAAATTTATAACAGTGAGAAATTACTTGGCTAATTTGTAAAACAAATATGATAAGAAATCACCTCCGAATCCGTGAGATTGGCATTGCGGCCTCCTTGAGAATTAGCAGTACCCTGGAAATGGAGAAAAGATGTCCATATAACTCTGTAGAAAGAAAAAGTGCATCAGAAGAAATGGAGTAACGAAAGAAAGTAAAGAAACGAGTACTATTGAGGCTAGCCTCGTTCAACCACTTTCCCACCCACTAATGGTCTAATTTCATCAACTCTGTCTAGAAAAAAGGCCACGCAAACAAACTACGGGCACTCGAATAAAAGCGTTTTGTTGAGGTAAATGAAGGTCACGTGGATGAAAATCATGGAAGCAAACGAGACGTGGGGAAAAGTGAGTAGTGGGGGGGCTCATATTTAACTCTGGATTAGGCTTACGATAGGCCATACGATTAGGCTTCAAGGTGAGACATAAGATAACTTACAGGGTGGTCCCAAAACCAACTTTTTCTCCTGGTACGCTCTGACTGAGGTAATTTAATACTCAACATGGCCTGGTCCCTCATGAAACGACGAGAAACAGAAAAGCAGACAATCACGTGACAGAGCACAGGGATGCAAGAGAGCTAACGTAAGGTAATGAAGAGATACGTGTCAGCGGCAAAGTTACAGTTTAGTCCAAGAGAAACGTTACAGTGGTATGAAACAAAAAAGCTGCCGCGTCTACATTAGCAATCCATTTAAATCGTGGATTGTTGCCTGGTAAACAGTATTCCACGCAGACTTCGAAACCGTTTCGCTCATAAGACCAGCAGAGAAAATGTCTTAACTAAGGCAAAAGAAATACATCAAATACATTCCTGAACAAAGTTCTTTTGTCGATCACGCATGAGGAGAGTACCAATCCTTTAATAAAAAAGGAAATACTAAAAAAGTCCATAAACAAGCAAAACATTCCAGAATCTGCGGAGAATACACCCTTGACGTCCATTTAACCTCACAATTTTGCCAGGATATCCTTGGCTGCTCAGAAAAGAATTACTAGCGTTATTAAAATCAAAAAAGAAAGCACTGATTTGAATAACATTCTTACCTCATGGGCATTTGCTGAAGGAAGAGCAGCTCCCTCATGGACCTCTGCTGGAACTTCACCATCCGCCTTCAAATACAAGAAAAATACACAAAAAATCACATATAAAGTAAGTAGAATGATATAAACTACAGTTAAAAGTTCAAAAGGAACTTACTGCACCCGTGTAACCCACTGAGTCGCTGGAACCATCATCCGTTAGCACGACAGGAACGTCACAAGTCTAAAATCGCACAAATAGTAACAGAACATTAACTTAGTTAGGAATAAAACATAGCAATGGAGGAAAGCACCGTAAAAAATAACTGCGCAATCACCTCTTGAGCAGCTGGTCTGGAAGACCCTTCATAGTTTCCGGAAACCTGTGCAGGAACATCATCGTCTCGCTTAAGTAAAATTTATATCGAAAAAGGATTCATAACAAAAAGCATGGTAATAATGGATTGTGCACATCACACAGGTAAAAAGAACATTAAGTAAGCCTACCTCCGAGGAGTAATGTGCTTGACTAGTATCCTAAATTTGTGTGAACTCATGCGTGAAAGGCAACAATTTATGAATAAGGAAAACGGAAAGAAAAGGACAAATATGACTCACCCTGAAAGAACTTGACGTAGGATTGGGATTTTCAGCCTGAAAAAAGGCAAAATAAATAGAATGACAAAATTCAATGGCGAAAATATAAAATTAGGAGACATTTACGAGCAGAGGTACAACGAATACCTGAACATTTTCTGAGAAATTAGGTAGCTCAGCCTGCTCTTCTGCTGGAAAACTCGATCCACTAACTGCGCCACCATCATTCTAAATAAAAACTACGATAATTGAAAACCTCAACACAATGTTACAACTTTATAAATAGTTGAGCAAATGTTACGACAGTAAAGAAAGAACAAATTAGTGCAGAATTCCAGCAAAGAAGTAACAATAAAAAAAACAGGAACATTTAATGAACAAACCCTGGATGGATCCGGGACAGTGTGAGGAAAGTCGGACTTGTTGTCGACTAGACCAAGGGAATCCTCATCACTCTTTAAAAAAAAGTTGAATGTGAGAACGCAAAAGTTTCTTATTAAGATGCAAACAGCTTACCTCACCAAAGAAGAACTGTGCCTTTGAAGGCTCGTCCTCCATACGCGATCCTGAAGCTTAACTAGTTTAATTTTCAAATTGTTAAATAAAGAGAATCCTATGAAAATACTAACTACCACCACTAACAAGACTTAAATCTAGTTTAGGGCCTACAAATAACTGTTCAGGTGTGATTCTGCGTGCTAAATGAGGCCTTGGATAGTGCCTCATCCAACACTACTAAAGTAAACGGTCGTAGTAAAGTGAGAACGGAGTAGTACGGAGAATATAAAACGGATCCAAAACGCATCTCGGAGGAAAACGCGCCGCAACACGCCACGCGTAATCACTGGCAAACGATCAGGGTGGTCCTAGAATGAGGATTGAGAACGGTAATTGCTGGCTGAAAGCGTCCATTCGGCGTCGCTCGGGCGCTGTTGAGGATGTGCAGTACACTTTCGAGGATTTTCTTTGTTCTAGAGAGAGCAGTTCGGGAAACACACGCATTGGTGCAGTTGCTTCTGACCATCCGTTCAGAGTTTGATCTATTTCGATTTATCGGATTCGGCGGACAGGGTGGCATTCCGAGGTGGTGCGAATGGAATAAGTGTTCTTCGTCGATCCCTTATCGATTTCTATGGATAATAAATCTTTACTGCTTGAGTAAACTCAATATTACACTCCCATCTTCCTCAAGCTATTCCACTTGTTCTGAACCATAAGGTTTTTATTTCGTCAAGGCTTTCTATTTTAATTTTAAAAAAGCTATTTTTGTTAGGTGCTGATTTTTTCTGCAGTTTACGCCTCAAGTCTTGCCGCTTATCAGTGACTGAGCACAGGTTCTTGCTCATTTCAAAGATTTTAAAGATGAATTTTCTGTGATACCCAAGTAACAATTCGAAAACAGTGCCTCTATAGGTGGGAGTTCCCTTCTCATTTGTTGATTTATGGGCTCCGCTTCTCAAATCACTTCCTATAGTGGATTTCCCTTTCCTAGACGAAGTAATAAGTGATTCTTCTGCTTCCATTCCTGTATACTTTCCCTTTCGAAGCGAACAATAGGGCATTTTTCGGACACGCATTTTTCGAATGGTAGGAATTTTTTCAACTATTTATTCAAACTAGATGATTTTCCTGAATGTCATTGAGATGCAGGAGACGGAAGTGGTCTATCAATGAACTCTGATTTGATTATTCGCATTTTTACTACTTACTTTCTGCTCTAAAAATTCACTTTAATGCTCATTGCACTGGATTTGCTGACAGTCAGCTCGTTCTACCTTATTCAATCCTGCTACCATCCTTAGACTGTTCTATGTCAATTCTGATCATAGCACGTTGTGCAGATACTCTAAATCGCGCATTCCATCCAGCTTGTTGTTTCGAGATGAAGTGCATGTGCAGCCGAGTGGCAAAGAGCGCGATGTGTGGTCAGCGCGACGAGGGTTCGAATCTTGCCTGCTGCTAGTGATGATTAATAGTCCTCTTTATGTGATAAATAGTGATCGTGCCATGATCCCTGAAGCAGTCTTTTTTCTCATCTTTTCTTTTGAGTACTGCAGTAAAGTGAAGGAACAAGTGCGTGCGTACTAATGGAGGGCAATAGATTTGCGGAAAAATTGCCGTGATATTTGGTCTAAAAATGCTACTTTACTCTTTAAAACGAGTCTCCATACCATTAAGGAATTAGATAATCTTATCACAAACGTGATTTCATCGGTTTCATCGCTGTGGAACACGTATGTTCACGGATGCCCTTACATGGCCACCCGCCGCGAATGTTAGTCCGCGGCGGCCGCGTTGCGACGGTGCGATGCCGCCTGCGTGGTGAAAACGTTTTTGAATTTTTCGTTTTCGCGCGCTTGCATATCAATGCAGTTTTTATCGAGGTAGTTTGATCGTTGGTCTCGCGCACTTATAGTCAAGTGGATAAAGCGCTTGACTTGTAGGTTGCATGGTCCAGGATCAAATCCGGACATTGCTAGTGATGTTGTACTTCGACGATGATCACGAATTTAAAGCACATGTGTGCGAAAAACATCTCTGAAGCAAATCACTTTTTCGATTTTCACCGGAATAGAATGTGATTTACTTTTAGTTTTTTGTCAGTTAAAATTTAACTAGTAGATACGGTTGCGGACGTCGATGATTGTAATCTGTTATAAATTGCTGTGAAAAATCATTTCTAAGTGATGCAGCCGGTTTTTCTAGTGCTTCTGAATGTTTTTATCGAACATTCCGCACTTTCTGATTGTTGTCAGGTTCTGATCATCTTTCATCCTGGTTTTTTTTTGCAAATGTGAACGTATATCCTGGGAAAGGTAGGGGACGAGGTAGAATGAAGATTGATGTAGTCTGAGATGTATGTGTGACTTCCAAACTCTATTTTGAGGGGCATTCATGCGGTATTGTGAGATTAATGGTATAGTCTCTTGCAGGCTGTGGCGGTATTTCGCTTTTTCTCGCGCATAATTAAAATTACCCATGGTAAACATGGCAACACCCCACAGGCTTACCCATGGCTAACACCCTCGTCAACGCGTTTGCCCTGGGTAGTCTCAGTGATGCATCTAGCTACTGGGATGTCGAGATTTTTTTATATTTTAATAGGTAAAATCAGCTTGCAGTTCCTTCTTAGATCGAAGCTAAAAGTTTCCCGGAAATAGTTCCATGCGGAATAAGAAATAAAAAGGAATTATTTTGTCTCCCACTTCTTGGGCTGGCAAAGGCATAAGGTGTTCTGCGTACCGAGACTCTTGGACCTTGATTTGTCCGAATAGTACGAGGTAATGAAGGCGGTTCAGTGGAAGTTTTATTGCAAATAGACAGTGAGCAAGTGAGCAGCCTCCTGNTATTCTAATATGACCTGCATGCACCTTCAGAAATTGTATGTGCAGATCCATGGAGAATATCGTTTTGCAAAAGTTACGACGTCGGCGGGGGTCGAACCCTGGACCTTGCTTTAGCATTTTTCTCGTGTTCTAGCGCATGGAACATACTCTAATGATCTGTTACGTGTTTTATACATCCACAAGGGAGTAATAGACTATTCTAAATGCACAGTTTCATTTTGCAAAAATGATGATGTTGGTGAAGGTCGAATCCAGTACCTATCTCAGCCTGATACTTGTGTTCTAGGCATTGCAAGTTCTAGTTTCGACTTGTTTGCCGCCGGAAACGTCCAGCTGGGGGCAACAGACTGTATGCAATGCATTATTCCAATCTGCGAAAATGAATGCACCGGCAGAGTTCGAACCCTCGTACCTGTTTCGGTATATTTTGTTTTCTATCAGATGAAGGTTTGAAGAAGAAACCGATTAGAGATTAGAGAGCTATAATTTTACGACACATCCCAGACTTGAGAGTTACACCAAAACAGTGAGCAGAAAAATTTCTCACCTTTCAGTTCGAAATGAAAATTCCAATTTTTGCGTTACAACGGCGCTTTCAAACTTTTCTACCAAGTTATTAAGATATAAGAGGATTTCTACCAAGTTATTAAGATTTTGATCGGGGTATAAGATGAAATTCTCTTACTAAATTCTAACGAAAAAATTACGTTATTTTTTAATTTTTCTCCAATAGGAGATGAAGGGTCGAAATTTTGCCGGGCAAACAGGGGGGTCGCCTAGGAGTCTACTTCTTATCGACACCATGCTTTACCCTGTTGTTAGCTCGGAAGCGAAAATGGAATGTTGTGATGAGGGAATGCTCGGTGATATAAGATCCCTGTGGAAGTTTTGCACTTTTTCTCGTTTTCCGGGGTCTTCCTTCAGATGGGGACTCCAAATGTGGCAACCGTATTCTAGAATTCAGATGTTTGTTTTATGTTTGTTTTATGTTTTATACAACCTTATGAGAATAATGGGATCAGTGCAATGTACGCTTCTGTGATTGTTCGTTTCACCTAAGCGAGTGAGTAGTTTTTAGCGACATTAATTTCCAATCCCCAGTCAGATGTCCAACAAGCCACGTTACTGTACACTGCTGCACAGCGTTATGCACTTTATTTTCATCTGTTTTGTCGTATGACGCGAAAATTTTGTTATCATCAGCGTAAACTGCAACTTTGATGCAAGGGTTCTTGGTAATAGAACATAGTAGATCTGAAGTATAAGCCAAGAATAGGAGAGGTGAAAGAACGCTTCCTTAAGGTTCGCCTGAGGGCAGGCTTTCATATCAGAGGCTAATCATGGGAAAGCACGAGAAGGAGCGAAACACTTCTATAGAAACCCTAGAGATGGCAGACACACAGAGCGGGAGTACATAATTACACAAAATAACACGACAAACCCCACTTCAGCAGGTAAGCAATTGAATGAGTCATTTATATACAACATGTACACCTATTCGCACATGTCCCCTCTGACCCCATACCCCACCGTAAAGAGAGCGTCTCCGTGGGCTACGGTCGCGATGTCGCGGCGGACTCCTGTCCGTTCTGTGCGGGTATGCCCGGCGCTCGTAGTAGTCCAGGTGGTATGGGCGTCCGTAGCGCAAATGGTCGTGTCGCTGTGGGCGCACCGGATAGTTGTGATTTCGTGGGTTATCTCGATGATGCCTGTTCTGCGTACCGAGACTCTTGGACCTTGGTTTGTCCGAATAGTACGAGGTAATGAAGGCGGTTCAGTGGAAGTTTTATTGCAAATAGACAGTGAGCAAGTGAGCAGCCTCCTGTGGCTGAGAACGTATGAGCGAGTGCGTGGGGGTAATCTTAATTGGGCTCCTCCTCTTTACGGCCCATAGTGCGTTGGGGTCACGGGGAGCATCATCGGGACGATGATACTCCGGCCGCGAGGGAGACATCGAACAAATACGAGCAATTAATGTATGTACATACAGCAACAATTTATATCACAACTGGCTGGTACTCGGCGACGACTTGGAGTACGGTACGTTGACGAGGCAGCTGGCGTTGCGGAGACGGCTTGATGCGGGAACGGCGGCGGCTTGACGGACATGGCAGTTGAACACGTGGCAGTTGAATCGGCGATGGCGAGTAGAAGGCAGTGAATCCGGATCAGTTCCGGTGGGGGCGTTTAGCAGGAGGATTGGGCCTCCGATTGTGGCAAAGTAAGAAATTGTGGGCATGCCCACAATTTCCGCAGTTTACCACGCAATCGTCGTCATGTCTGGTTTTCAGACAACGAAGGCAGAGACCCAATGTGGTCAGGCGAGATGTCCGCGAGACCGGGTCAGCGTACCGGAGGCAACGCCCCGACGGATGGCTGTCCCGGTTCTCGTCGATCGGACAGAATATACAGTTCGACTTCGGCTCTGTCCTTTCCAGCAGGATTTGGCAGGCTTTTTCTAGAGCCTCGAGCCGGGGGAGGAGGTGGTGGAGAAGAGTCGAGATATCGCATCTGTCGAGTTCTTCCATGGCGGATTGTAGCTCGAGCGGGGATGACATGGGTTGGAAAATCATCTTCACAGCACTCCTTTTATGTGGTTTTCTCGACCTTGTATCTTGGAAACGCCTCCAAGTCTGTAGCCTAACTTACATCAAGCGTGTTTGCCAACTGTCATATAGCCTAATTCGGCACTTTTACGGCCTCGCCGATAATTAGCGCCTCAGCCTGATGTTTACTGTGCGAAACAAGCCCTTTTGGATATATTGCGGGCGATGGGTGATATAGTTTGGATGGAAGTGTTTTGTTATCATGTGCGAAAATTATAATGTTATGTACATTGNAGCCATGGCGGATTGCAGCTCGAGTGGGGATGACATTGGATGGAAAATCTTCTTCACAGCACTCCTTTTATGTGGTTTTCTCGACCTTGTATCTTGGAAACGCCTCCAAATATGTAGCCTAACTTACATCAAGCGTGTTTGCCAACTGTCATATAGCCTAATTCGCTACTTTTACGACCGCGCCGATAATTAACGCCTCAGATTGATGTTTACTGTGCGAAACAAGCCCTTTAGGATATATTGCGGGCGATGGGTGATATAGTTTGGATGGAAGTGTTTTGTTATCATGTGCGAAAATTATAATGTTATGTACATTGCACAGAATTTATCAGTGATAAGGGCGCAGGGTGAAACCGCGTGATGTACGGCAGTGCAAATTTGTACATTGACCCCTCTTTGCTCGGTTTGTTCATCCACGTTTGCACGCCTTGCACTGCTCGCACTGCTGCCCTGCGGCAGTGATATTCTCAACTGCTTCGGCCGGTAGCCCAGAAGCGGGCGACTCGAGGTGACCAGCAGGTGCATCCGAGGATTCGAAAGAGGATGTGGGGTAAGCGGTCGATTTCGATTGTTCGCGCTCTCCTCTCCTCGTTATCTCTGCATGTTGATCCTCTCCTTCAATTCCAAAATTTTGCCGTCGACTTTTTGACGTTTCTAGTCGACGTTTGAGTTCTATCGATCTTGTTGATCTCAATTGATTTCTGGTAGGGGAACAGCTGGACGCTGCGGCCCGCACAACCCTCGCAACTAACGAGATAGTTAAGAGTATGATGCGAAATAAAAATTTCACGACATATACTAGTACAATAGGCCCTAGTAAGTACAGTAGGACAGTGATCGAGAAGGCTGATGCGATCGCAACCATTGTTAGTTTCCAGTGTTTGGTAACTGCTTTTATTAGTGGGTTTATATCGGGCATGCTGAAATCCGATAGCCACTGACGTTTTATTGGCACATGGTGATCGGCTGCCTCGAAGATGGTCATATTAGGTATTTCGACGTGATAGTGTAGGGTTCCGTGCAACACAACGTACTCGGAAGTTCCTGAACAGTCAGTTTTGCACCTTTCTTCAACAATAGCATGGTTGAACGCGAGTAGCGTTGTAGTGGTAGCATTAGTTGGTCCACACTTTATTGTGAACTCGTGGTTCTCGCATGCTATTGTGATTTCAGTTGTCATCTTTGATCTGCAGGAGGTAGTAAGCATTGCTCCGTGGGCACAACTGTAGCAACCAATTACTTGAGTCTGAATGTCGCAGTTCTCGTTTGTCACGACTTCTGCTATCTCTTGTGTTTCCGCTGCCTTTTTCGACTCGACAACTACCACGAATTCCCCTTCATCGGTGGTTGCGACCACGTTGTTGTCAATTTGACCGAGGTTAACCAGGGAGCTATTGATTGGCAGTGCCGATGGGGAGTTGCGGAGTAGATGAATGGATTCATCTGGACACTGGCAGCGATGGACTGAGTTTTCGCAATGACACCTAATGCGATTGTTGCATGTGGAGAAGTTAAACTGCGCTTGTGTTTCATCCGCGCATTCAACAGGAACAACGAATCGTTCGGGGAGTGCAAATGCCTCATCATTCGAGATGGCAAATCGTTGATTCATTGCGGCGATCATGGGTTTTTGCACCGATATCACCGTGATGTTGTATCCCTCGACTGTCTCTGTCATGTATGGTTTTGTGATCATAGTCCTAACGGTTTTCTCTCCGGCCCATGTGACCTCCATCTCAAGTTCTATGGTAGGGATCCATTCGGAACATCGAACCACTTCGTAAACTACTCGAGAGATAGGTCTGTTCACGATTCTGTAGAATTGGCATGCGGGAAGTGGCAGAAAACATCCACATGGTATCCCGCCGCAGATAGGAATGCATCCAGAATATCCGGGATATTTTTTGTATCTCCTTAATTCGTGAACGGTCTCGGTAGATGGCATGGTGTGACACTTGTTACCAACACATGACCCAGCTTGAGCACATCGCTCGACATGATGGACTCGAACAGTGGTGTCTCTAGTGAACGATTCCAGTATCTTTGAGCATAAAAGCTTCATTGGCTTCTTGGTGATTTTTATGAAGCCTAGTGTTTTGTTGGAGTATGTTGCTTCTATGCACACTTCGGAAGTTAATTTGTTGAAAAGAATCTCTTCATTATGATGATAGAAGCACACATTAGATTCGTCGCAAACAAGGTTGACGGAATGTCTTGTGTATCCGTGTTGGCAAGCGTCCACGCTAAATGCTGCGCTACTTAGGAGTATGCATATTGCTAGCAACTTCGTACATGGGAGTGGAGCTGGGACGAATGCCTGTAATCCGGTCGCACCGTTCGATTGTCTTTCTATCATCGGTATTTCCTCTACAAGATTTCTGGTCTTGGACGTTGTGAGTTTGCGTATTGTGCAGATCAATGCGGCTATGATTAGTAGTGCGACATGAACTAAAATTACTGCACTACCAATTGCGCCCATTGGCCAACAATGTGGGTTGCCAAGTAGACTTTTTGAGAGGAAATATTGGTGATCACAATACTTCGGTGGATCGCATTTGTAATCAAGACGCTCCTTGTTGCTGGACAGGATTAGAGCAACGTTGGTCTGGCTGTTATGTGGTGATATTGGTAGGCTGAAGTTGAGAGTTTGCATGACCCCGTCGAATGTTTTGCAGTTTTCGTCGAAACATACTTGGAACGAGCCAGCCGGGGGTGCAATCTTGACCTTTCCGTCATAGCACGTGATGCTGGGCTGCTGATTTGCCACTGTTGGAGAAATCAGTGCCATAACTGTGATGAGAATTAACGGAAACGATCCGTGGCTTCCGGACGGTTCTTCCAGACTAGATTCATATCTCCTTATCACATCATATGCTCGTGTTTTGGAAGCTCTAGCGGGAACCCTTCTCCCTCTTTCACACGGTTCAGTTTCAATTATTTCTTCTGTACTTGTTACTTGAGGTATTTCTTCCGTAGATGGTTTTTCGTACGGAATACTTCTAATTTCAAGAGGGAATATCTTGTTTAATGGTCGTTGAATCGTTTTGTGACTTGGTAGCAAGATTTTTGCTGATCTAATCAATCCATCTGCACTTGTAATTACGTCAGTGACTTTGCCGTACATCCAACATCCTCTGGGAATGAGTTCTTGTTCAACTAGCACGATTTCCCCTATTTCTGGGGTCATCCGCGAGAGATGTCTAGGTTGTTTGAGATGTACTCTTTGCAGTTCTCTTAGTGAAGTCAGATATTCCGAATTCCACCTCTGCCAGAATTTATCTGCAATTTTCTCGGATGACTCAATGGCTTCAATTGCTTGTTTCTGTGTTTGAATGAGCTCTGGATCGTATGAAGGGTCATCCGAGTCGTCCACTATTCCACCAGATGGAATGGAAAATGTGAGATTTCCTCTGAGAAAATCAACGGGTCTTAGTGGCAGATCCGTTATATCGCTCGAACTTGTCTTTGTTAGTGGTCTTGTATTCAGAATAGCCTCTATTCGTGCTATTGTTGTACACATATCGGGGAAGCTCAAACGTTTTCGACCTATAGATTTGTTGAAGGCCTTTTTAACTAGGCCGACAAGTCTTTCCCATGCGCCACCCATCCAAGGAGAACTTGGAGGATTGAAAATCCATTGTATTTTTTCTGAGGTGCAATATGTCATTAATGATGAGCCATTTGTGTCGTTTTGCTCGAACATTTTTTGGATTATAATATCTCCGAGCTTGAAATTAGTTCCACAGTCTGTGCGAACGATTCTTGGAACTCCTCTACGGGATAGGAATCTAAGAAAGCTATTGAGAAAGGCTCCTGCTGATAGGTTTTCCACGACTTCAAGATGTACAGCACGCGTATTTAGACACGTATGTAAACATACGTACATCTTTTGAGTTTTAGAGATGAAGGGACCCATAAAGTCACATCCGACGTTTTCGAAAGGTCTCGACACAACAACCCGATCCTTAGGTAGAGCCGGCATTGTTGGTGCTCCGTATGGTAATTCTTGGTATTTCTTACAAGTGACACAAGATTTCACGTATTTGTTGAACACGTAGGATGAGCGTGGGATCCAAAATGTCTGCCTCACTAGTGACACTGTACGGTCCTTCCCATAGTGGCCGTTTTCTGTGTTATCAGCCGTGATAACTCAGAATCGTGTGGAATATAGATAGGACACTTCGTATCGTAAGGGATATGTGCGTTTTAAAAACGCGACTGGTGGCGAATTATCCCGTTTTCGTCTCTAATGATGTGCTTTCCTCGGAAACGTTCCTGTAGCGTGCTTACGTCGAGGACTTTGTGCTCATAAGCGTTAGTAGCTTTTGAGCTATATCTATGTCGGGAGATGAGATTTCGCTATCGTACTCAAATTCTTTTGTGTTTTTGACCACGACTGAGCACCTGTTAGTGGCGTTGGCATTTGTTTTCACTACCCACTTGTGGATGGTTTTTCCAATTCTTGCTAGGACTCGCAATACCTTATTCATTTTTGAGAAGCGAGTCAGATCAATCAGATCGTCCTTTTGCACATTTTCGCACGATTGAACGTTGCTCGAAGAAATTTCTACGTCTACTTCTTCTGTTTCCTGCACGTTTGTTATGGCCTCAATCGATTTGATAGGCCAACTGTTGGAGTTCTCCTTCAGCCATCTAGGTCCTCTGAGCCAATCGTGGGCATTGATTTTCTGTGAGGTCAGCCCTCTGGTACCGGTATCAGCTGGATTGTAGTCAGTTGAAACATGGAGGAAATTTACTTTTATGCCAGATTTCTCAATTTGGTTCTTAACTCGCAAAATTTTTTCTCGTTGGTTTATCACAAATGCTGGGATTTTTTGAGAGATTTCGTCCAGTATAGTACAATTTCGCTGTCGGTGACAACATTTAGTTCCTTAATGGTTTTTTGTGCAAGTATTGTGTCTGCCAGTCTCATTGCTATGAGTATCCCTAGTAGTTCTGATCGTGGGATGGTTTGACGACATTTCTTCGGAGTCAGTCGAGTTTTACCACTAATCAGTCCCGATACTTTGCCGGAGGACACGCACTGGATGTACGCACATGAGGCGATGGCTGCCTCACTCGCATCTGCGAATATCCAGAGGCGTTTGCTCTCTGACAAGGTCAGAGGTATGCATCTATTTATCGATATTGTTGCGTCGTTGACTTTTCGACAAAGTTTGTACCATTTATCTGCTGTTTTCTGAGGTAGAGGGGTCTACCAATCTACACCGGTATCGAAGATTTCCCTCATCATCGATTTCAGGCCATGAGTGGGCCGGTGACACCAATAGGATCAAAAATCGAATTGATTTGACCAACTATTCTAGAATGCTGCTCTTCCGAAGTCTCATTTGATAACGATCTTGTTCTTCTTTTTAAGTACGGTTGAGGACTTCGTCGAAACTTTATTGGATGAGCTTTCGGTGCTTAGCACCTTCGTCAGATCCTTACGAAACAACTATTATATATCTTTCTTATTTAGTAGAACTTTGTGAGGGAAGTTCGTATGGACTGAGAATTTGTCGGCTGTGGAAAAGTATGCCACACCGAGTAGCTTTATCGGACCAGAATCTAGTTTTTCCGCAGGCGAAATCCTCGAGTTTACCTCAACTGAGTTGGATGAAAATTCGCGTACATTCATCCCAATTCTTCCAAAAAGCTCCTTTGTCTCACGATGTTTCTGCAAAGCATCCTCTACTGATTCAGCATGAAGAAGGATGTTGTCCAAATAGAGATTTTGCGAGATTTCTCGTGACAAATCTGAGTTTATAGTGTTCAGATATTCCAAAATTGCCATATATAAGATGCTCGGCAATGCTGTCACTCCAAACGGGAGTCTTCGGAATCGATACTCAATTATGTTGTCCTTCGTTGGTGGATGATTAATATCTTTGAGCCATAAAAATCAGCACAAGTCTTTGTGTGACTCGACTAGGCGGAGTTGAGTGAACGCTGCTTCAATATCATACGTCAGTATCATTTCTTGGAAGCGTATAGAAATGAGAATGTTGTGTATCTTGTTGACAAATGACTCTCCTTTAAGAATAACATCATTTAGGCGGAGCTGTCCTTTTCTTTTAGACGATGCGCCAAAAACAATCCTGAGGGGTACTTGTTTTTGTGGTTTCCAAACACCGGAATGTTGTATGTAATAAACTGTAGGCGCATTTTGTTCTACACCTCGGAAAGTTTCTATCACGCCATCCTGTCTATACTTCTGCATGAGACTAATGTATCACTTCCGTTGTTCTGAATTGTTGCGAAGTGCTAGCTGCAGTGATGCTAGTCTTTTTATTGCCACGGAATAATTTTGGTCTAGCTCCGCGATGTTGTCTTTGAGAGGAAATGGAGCTTTAATCACATTGTTCTCAAAGGAAATCATTTTGGAGTACTTTTCGAAGTACTTGTGAACTTTCTCGTCCGTTTGACACTCTTCCGGAGTGATTCCAAGTCCATCGAGCTCGAAGATTTTTTGTAGAAGTTCGTGCTCTGTTTCACTTTGAATTGCTGTGAGACTGTGACACATGGAATTGCTTGTGAAATTACCACTAATTCCACGTCCGTAAATGGTCGGTCCAAACACGGTACTGGCAATGTGAAAACCGGCTTGTGTTCTTGCTCCATTGGTTATTTCAGTCACCAGGTCGTGATAGTAATCAAGCCCTACTAGAACATGTGGGTTTTGATGTTGACCACGAAGCTTTGAGTTTGCTAAGCAGATATTGTTAGGCTTCAAGAAAGCAATACCGTTTGGATCCAAATTTACTGATGGGAATCCATTCGTGATCACTGGCTTAGTTTGTACGACAATGTCGATCTCTTCCCCGAAAGCTGTAGCTACTTTCAGTGGAACGGTATGACTTTTAAAACATTCGATGTGTCCACCGATACCTGGCATTGTACATACTTCGGTGGTTTGCTTTTCCAAACCGAGACTTTCTGTCAAACTCTCTTCTATCAATGTTTTTTTGCGCGCCGGAGTCGAAAAAGAATAGAATTTTTCCGAATTATGCTTTGTTGGCTCTCCTGTTAACTCTTCGCCAAGTAGGAGCAGAGCGGAGTGGAACTGGACTTAACTTGTGTTACCATTGCTGACTAACCTCCAGATGTCATTGAAAAGGTGGTTTTGCTGGGTCGGGACCTCAAAAACTCATTTTTTCCATCTTTATAAAGAGAAAAAAAAAGAAAAAAAAACAGTTCATATCTCTGCTGTGTAGAAGTGCTGCATTAATAATTCATGGGGGCATGAAGGTTGAGAAAAGCGTTAAAATCCATAATGGAACATATTGTTACGGGCCTCCAAGCCTTTATATAGTCTGCAGTACTCCCAAAACTGCATGATAAACTGCCAGAAGAGGTGATAAGCGACAAAACCGCAATGTGATAAATAACCTAAGGTCATCTCTTCGAAAAGGTCGTAGATCATATCATCTCGTCAGAATGTGCGAAATTCTCTTCTGCCCGCAAGGCTTATCCTAACCAATATTGGTGTCACGAACAAGAATGGTCAAATAGCCTTACTTATTCGTTGAATTGGCGTTTAGAAAGCTATGTCAGAATTTACCCTATGTTTTGAAACATATTCTAGGGCTTTTAAGCGATTTGTCGCTCATTATAGATGTACGGAATTGATAGATGTTGCTGATTCAGTTAACACTGCCGCTGGCTCTGTGGCAATTCTCACCCCGAAAGCTAACTGACACAGAGACAGCCGCTGTTCACTCAGACAAAAGTGCCGTGCGAGCAGGCCGCAATGTAGGCCTACCGCGCGAGCGGGCCGCCTAAATTTATGGGCGGAGTCAATCACCGCCCGAGCGGGCCACAACAACATTGACGGCGCGAGCTGGCCACAATAGAGCTTGTGCAAAGTGGTGTCACGGCCACGCACAACTGCACATACGCTGGAAGATTACGTAATCAAAACCTATGTGAGGATGATGCAGCACTTGAGTTGTGCTTTTTTTCCAAACCTGCGTTAGGGATATGGCATACCTCACAGAAGCCACTGTCTCTGTTAGTGAAATTATTAAAATCCACCTCATGCGCGTGAGTTGAGGGGACCCTGCTGTCCTGCATTCGTCCTAGCTCAGAGACAGTGGCTTATTTTCAGTGGTTTCCTACTTCGACAGCAATATTTCCGTACCGTTCATTAGTGTTTTACCACAGTATGATGTTACTACTAGAGATTTGTTTTCAATTTTGGTTACACATGTTTTCGTTTCTTTTTTGTTCCGACATCTTTGAAACTATTGTAATTCCGTTGTTTTCACTCGTACGCCTCTGTCCTTCTTTCACTCAATGTCAGTCTGTGTTGGTTATGCGAAAATTTCTGAACAACGACTTTGACGCAGGGAGACAGTGTCATCTCATACTTCACAGCGAGTATATTAATATCAACATAGTATATTAATATTCATCAGTACATTGTTATCATATCGGTATTAATTCACACCTATATGTTAAGGTCATATTCATATATGATCCCGTTATGGCGCTAAGAAGCCGCTATTTTAGGTTCTTCATGAGCTTGGGGAATACAGACGAGGAACGCGCCAACGCACTTAACGACCTCACATACCTGCGCATCACTTTTAGAAGTGATTTGTTCAACGCACTTCAAATGGCACTGGGTGCACGTTTCCTGACTTTGATGCGTGCGAAAATCTCATTCACTTGAACATATTTACTTCCAGAAGAGATGTCCGCTCCTACGGGTACGACAACGAGAAGCAGGAATGGACTCCTAGTAGTGTAAGTGCTTACTTTAACAAGTGAGTTTTTCTTCCTCGGCTTCACAAACTACAAGTTTATCTTCAGAGGAAATCGAAGAGAGCCAATATAGCAGATAAGGAGAATGCAGATCCCCTGCCAGACATGGATACTTCAGGACCCAGTGCCATCCAGATGAATATCTAAGTAACCTACCAGTGTACCTCGTTGCTTTTGTTATGCCTTATTCTTGTATAGTCTGTTAGTTTAAAATAGCCGCTGATCTGACAATGTGTGCAATTACGATCGCACTGTGTTTTTATCGATGGGAGAACGCCGCAGAAACCGTGGGAAAGGAGACAAGCAAAACATTGAACTAAAAGGAATGACACCAGAAATATCTGTGCGGGCGGACATCAAAACATACTGAAGTAGGTGTAAAAGTCAAGCGGATGTGATGATGTGATGTGATGTGATGAATGCCGTTTAGGAGCTGACAGACTATTTGTTGTTTGCTACTCGGAAGATTCGCAAGATCCCCATCCCCAAAGTGAACACACGCGGCGTTCGCGACGCATAATGAGCGACAAATCGCTTAAAAGCCCTAGAATATGTTTCAAAACATAGGGTTAATTCTGACTTTGCTTTCTAAACGCCAATTCAACGAATAAGTAAGGCTATTTGACCATTCTTGTTCGTGACACCAATATTGGTTAGGATAAGCCTTGCGGGCAGAAGAGAATTTCGCACATTCTGACGAGATGATATGATCTACGACCTTTTCGAAGAGATGACCTTAGGTTATTTATCACATTGCGGTTTTGTCGCTTATCACCTCTTCTGGCAGTTTATCATGCAGTTTTGGGAGTACTGCAGACTATATAAAGGCTTGGAAGCCTGTAACAATATGTTCCGTTATGGATTTTAACGCTTTTCTCAACCTTCATGCCTCCCATGAATTATTAATGCAGCACTTCTACACAGCAGAGATATAAAGTGTTTTTTCTTCTTTTTCTCTTTATAAAGATGAAAAAAATGAGTTTTTGAGGTCCCGACCCAGCAAAACCACCTTTTCAATGACGTCTGGAGGTTAGTCAGCAATGGTAACACAAGTTCAGTCCAGTTCCACTCCGCTCTGCTCCTACTTGGCGAAGAGTTAACAGAAGAGCCAACAAAGCATCAAATGTGACAAGAAGCAGCGTAATTTCAGGGAAATCTCGACTTCGCTTTTGCAGTTCTGTGTCGCCGTTTTTGCTTCATTTCATCTTCTTAATCGGAAATATCCAACTGCGCACAGACGGGCTGTGTTGGTGACTCTTACATTCATTTTGCGTTGTAATTTTTATTGAGAAGAATTACGGTAGTCGTGCGGCAGATACGGCATCTACCGGCATTCTCTGAAACTAAGCATGGAGTGATTTTTTATTATGGAGATGATGATTCTCCTATCAATTTGGTATCGCCATTTCTACTGAGCGGGGCTACGGTAGTCTAGCAGCAGATACAGTATTTAACGGAAATCTCTGGAACCTTGAACCTTTGTGAAACTTTTGCCTTTAGGTAGCATCGCCATCTTTACAATGTCTTATTAAATTCTCCCTCTTCGAAGTTCATTTTTGAGCATTTGCACGCAGCTCACATTGAGCCATTTGTTGTGCGTCATCTTCCAATGCACGAGTCGAAGACGAAGACTGGGATAACGAAGTACGGATCTCAGAGCAATATGATCCCACACCGATGACGGTTAGTGCTAGTGGGCAGTTGCAGAAGTGAGCAGTTGCACACTGCACGGGATTTGCATACAGGGAAGACGCCTGCATTCTGGCCAAATGAGTCAGATGAAGAAGAAAGCGATGAAGATAGAGTTGTATGCGTTCCGCTCCGAAACTAGGCGTCTGAATAAAAGTGACTGTGAGATGCTAATTTTCACTGTTAAGGTGTTGGCACCAGCTGAGACGGCCATCACAGCTAGAGCACCACCGATCGCGCGTTATATGCTGTACGAAATTTTCGGTGATGAACAGTATGAAGGTAGGGAACAAAGGGTGGAGTAATGTATGTTTCGCAGCAAATCACGAGAACCGTTACTTTTAGGTGGTTCAAAGGTGCACGGGTGTTTTTTGGAGCCACCGAAAACTACGTACATGTTCTAGCATGAGCAGGACCCACATAACACGGAGTACTACGAAAGAGTTTTGAAGATGCCAAAAAAGCAATAGCTTGCTGGGCTCTATTCTCCAGTGGGGGCTGGGGTAGGGTCTAGTTTGTGCTTTCGAAAGCGATTTGAATCGGGTTAGAGCGTTCACCGGGGAAACGGGTTTTCGGGAGTGTTCGCGGACGCTGAACTTGCCGATGACGGTTGCAGAGCTATTTGGAGGCGGCGTTTCCGGGGTGAAGGTGGGGTGCAGGCGGGTAGAGGGCGGGAAGGGGAGGGGAGGCTCTGTTACGTGATCTGCTTTTCTGTGAGATATAGGTGAATTCGTAGGTGACTAAGATTGGGTTGATGGGATGACAGTTTGGGTGTGAGGAGAATGACAAAAATGGGGTTGAGTTGATTTCTGGGTGAACATGTGTTGTGGGCGGAGGGTGCTGTTCTGTTCAGGATTTGGATCTCGGACTGTGATGCTTTCTGATAAAATATGCCGCAAGGTTAATTATCTGAACACGCTAGGGTGTAAGCATGCAGGGTCATACTTCATGCTGCTGCTCGTTCTTGCCTCGAGGGACCATTCACAGCACGTAGTTATCGATGTTGTCGGTCGGTTACCTGGAGTTTGGTGCTAATTGCCTCAGGAGCAATGAAGATTCTGCCTGACGGCAGTTTATACGCAGTTTTTGGTAGTATATATAGGAGACTCGGCTCACTAATGGGTCCTCTCTCTGTGGTCTCCTTTGCTCATCCGCCGTGGTCTCATCTGTGGTAACGTGAGGTACGTGTGGAATGCTGACAAAGCGTGTGTGTGCTTTTTTTCGCCAGTCATATGTTGAAGCGTTTCCTTGGGGTAGTAATATTCATGTTCAGAAGGACCGTCTGGAGGTAGAGAAGCACCTACAACACCAAGTTCGACACAAGTAGGCAGTGACGCCCGCTATCCTGGTAGGTGAACAACTGATTAAGTTTATACATGAGTCGGAGTTTAGATATGAACTCATGCATGTGAAATATGTGAGTAAGTACAAGTTAATGTTACGAATGTTGTTGTCTTCAGATGTTCAGCTGGCAGACATCACTAGACACTTAACAGACATGAACAACAGGCCATGACCGAGAGGTCCAACTAAAATAGCGAATGAGTTTGAATTCAGTGAATTTTATAAGCGCAGGGAAGCAAAACCGATACAGGTCTGTTATGTCACAAACAATCTTATACAACAGAACGGCCATGATGAATCTAAGTGCAACTATTACAAAACATTTTTTAGGACTTCCCCCGGTTTGTGGTTCGTGAGGGACCTGGAATTGGGAAGACTCTGTTCGCGAAGGTCGATATCGAAAAGGGTGCTGTCGTCTGTGATTACTGGTGGGTAAACTATGTCGTTCAAGTTGTCAGTGATAGTTTTGGTATTCACGGATTTCACGCAGACCTCGATTGACTTGTTTTCCAGAGGCCTTGTGTTACCCTATGCGGAAGCGCATGAAATGTTGGGTGAGTAAAGAGTTTTTTAGTCTCTCAAGGTGCACAGAAGTACCACCACTTGGTGCTCGCGCACGAGCCTGTCCATGCGAAGGCGGTGACATATGGGCGGCTCATCAATCACAGCCGCGAACACCCAAACTTGGTCATGAGAAAGGCGAAATATTCATGTCAAACAGAAACCGAAATGCACATCGTGCTCATCCTGCAAGCAAGCCGGAATATAAGAGTGAGTGAACGTGCTGCGAAATCTCATCCTATATCCATACCAATGGTGTTTGGACGACAGCTCATGAACGTTGAATATTAACGTTGTCATAGGCGGGAGAACAGCTGCTTTGGGACTATTGGCCCTACTACAAAGGCCCGACAATCCGGGATCGCTGCATGTGCGATCCGGATCTTAACGCAGGTAAGTATCATCCACTTTTGTGCCCATCACTGTTTGTTTTTGATTGTTACTTTATAAATCACCTCCTATTTAGCGGCCTCGTTAACATTGGCTCCTGTCCAACCGTCGATAACGACCAATATGATATGGGATGAACTAGGATCCATGTCGCAGCATGCAGCGGATTGGCAGCTGCCTCCTTTCACCACCAGGTCTCTCCTTATGTCAGTAGCACAGAGAGCCGATGTTGCGGCTATGTTGGAGGCTCCAGATGCGTTCGATCAGGCCAGGATGCCTATTGCTTGGACAGGTAATTTGTCCTTGGCAGTGAGGTGAAGTGAGACAATGAATGGCAATTTGCGACAGTTGCGTAAACAATTCTTCTTTTTAGGAGCATTTTGTCGACGCGCTGATATTCCTAGAAGGCGCCAATCGGCAGTGTCGTCTCCTCAACGCATCCCTCGCAGATGCATTCGAGGAGGCGAACTCAGTTGTGTTGGTGCTGAAGCGTCGCCGCCGTGACTCCAATCCGTCGCCGCCGTGACTCCAATCGTAAAATTCGGGGATTGTCAACTTGAAGTCGTGCTTATAAAATACGATGAATACGAATATGACAACCGTTTCCTACCGAGTATCGAGTTATCGATTTCATTGATTTTTTGCAATTTTAGCCTACGGCCTATTTTAGCCATTTTAGCCTGTCCTAAGTGAGGACATGTATACTGGGGTTATCCAATACGCTGGACACGAATATGACAACCGCTTTGTACAGTACGTTTATTTATCGATTTTATTGATTTCCCACCATTGTAGCCCATGAGTTGGTGAGGACATGTATGCTGGGGTTATTTAAAATCTGTAACGCTGAGGCGTGTGGTTTAGGTCCCGCAGCTCCATCTCGACAATGAGAGCGAGTACCACAGGACCAACGTGAGCTGGAGCATCAGAGAAAAACTGCTCTCTATTTTTCCCCGGTAAATATTGTGAATTCAGCCACGAAAGCACAAGCAGTATACAAATTCAGCCCGATGGTGTAGGTCATGCAGCGCCATCTCGTCACATTCTGCAGGACCTGACAGGATCATCCTGCAGTGAAATGAGCTAAGCCTATACAGTGTGTATCATAAATATACGGGCACCCCAAAAATGGCGATATCTGCTTTCACTCACATTCCTGGCAAAAGCCACTGCAACCAGTGAATTTGGCGTGCCCGAAAACCCTGTTTCACCGCCATTCAGCTCGAAAAATGGAAAAATTAAGTGTAGCCCGCATTCGGCCCCATCTTGGAGTGTACCATAATTATACGGGCACCCTCAGTTAGTAATAAATAAAACCATCTACTCATCGTGAATCTCCTGCCTCGAATTCGTAATAAGTGACGATAAGCACTCCTCAGTTAGGCCACCAATGTGGTGAGGATCGAAGCCTTCTGGGACGGGACAGGCGCAGATATGCGCTCTTCACATGGCTTACTTTAGCAACCGCAGGATTACCGAGCTTATTGGCTGGGATTTGAGTACCATCGACGCCTTGGTGCGAAGATCATGACTACTGCGGTCTGAATAAGAGACCTGAACGAACAGGGAAGCTGCCTTCCTAGGAAGAGCGTCGGGTAGGACCGTCGGTTTCGAACACCATGGTGCACATCATTAGGGTTCGAGCCAATTATCGACTTCTATCTCTGGAACGACGGTATGGAGACGGATAAAATAAAACGGCAAGATTGTCCTCTGTCTCCTTCAGCATGCTCATAATCTCACGAGGTCTTAGAAGGTTGCACCGTTGCGGTTTGCCAGGGAGAACCAGGCGACAGACTGGTCAAAGCTACGCATAGTTCTTTCCAGACTCATGGAGACTAGAATTCGCATCAAGGTGATGTCCATTCACTTGAATATGTTCAAGTTGGATGGTCTAGATGGAATTTGGAGGGATCTCCGCAACGAGTCCAGTGCTTCAGCAGGGAGTATTTTGGAGGTGGCACAGTCATGGTGAGGAGCGTCTTCTGTCCGGAAGGAAGGCTCGACATCGCCTTTATTTTCACTTGTGTAACCGCATCCGACTACAGTGAAGTGTTCCGCGTCCAGCTCTTGTTCTTCCAGAACCAGCGCGATGGAAATCTGCTCATTTTCCATCAGAACTACACGACCATCCATGGCGGTCGTTCAAAAACGACATGGTTTGTGGACAACACTGTGACTATTATGACTTCTCTTACCTGCCAGGGCTCCTACTCTAACCGTGGGCGTTAAAATCTTTTATGAGGGCGACGATCGCACTCGAATCCCGACCAGTACGCTTGGTAATCCTGCGGTTGCGGAAGCAAGCAATGTGAAGAGGGCATATCTGCGCCTGTTCCGTCCCAGAAGGCTTCGATCCTTACCACATTGGTGGCCTAACTGAGGAGTGATTATCGTCAGTTATTGCGAATTTGTAACAGGAGATTCCGGATGAGTACATGATTTTATTTATTATTAACTGAGGGTGCCCGTATAATTATGATACACTCGAAGATGGGGCCGAATACGGGCTACACTTAATTTTTCCATTTCTCAAACTGAATGGCTGTGATACAGGGTTTTCGGGCACGCCGAGCTTACTGGTTGCTGTGGCTTTTGTCAGGAATGAGGGTGAAAGCAGATATCGTCATTTTTGAGGTGCCCGTATGTTTATGATACACACTGTAGAACTCGAACTCCTGACAGGTGCACCATCATCAAATCTGGTACTACAAGAATCAACTGCTTTATCAGTGAACCAGTCTGGCCGTCCGGCTGACGCCGGACTTCCAGACTTTTACTAATGCTCACTTCGCTCGCATATTTCACATTGAATGCAAAGAAAACCCTGAAATCCTTTCGCGTCATACCTACATCCCCCTCAAATAGTTTCAACGCTCTCCTGAAATTCCCTCGAATCTGCCAGGCCTTCTCTCATCTCCACAAAGTGACGCTCTTTGATAGGCCCTGGGGCTGTGAGCATTTAGATGTAACCGATTCAGTTCAAACGATCACTTGGAGTGATCTATGTTTAGCTGGCTGTTGTGGTAGCTAAGTGATAGGAGTCTACTGCTGTATGTAAACAGAGTGAAGGGGGTGGCTCATCCAGACACGAATGGAAAGGACAGAGAGTGATGAGCAAGTAGTGCAGGGGAGGAAGAAAAGCATGTAGGAGACAAAGCCGCGATGGATATTCGCGTAGGACTGGACCCGTGTGTGTGCATTCCTTCATTTTCTCAAGCGATTCCACACCTCTGAATCCCGACACACCCTTTCACACCGTGAAACCCACTTCAAAACGTCTCCCCACTTTGGACGCCGACGTACCCTTATCACAGCGGCGAACCCGGCTCCCCCCACTTTGGACGCCGACGTACCCTTATCACAGCGGCGAACCCGGCTCCCCCCACTTTGGGCCCTGGCGTACCCTTATCAAAGCGGCGGACCCGGCTCCCCCACTTTGAGCGCCGGCGTACCCTTATCACAGCGGCGGACCCGGCTCCCCCCACTTTGGGCACTGGCGTATCCTTATCACAGCGCTGGACCCTCTGAGAAACGGTAAACCACTTGGGCATATGATTGGTGTACGACAGCCGCCCCACTGATCCTTCAATGTAGGATGAATGAATTTCGTGACACACAGACACGCACACACACACTTACACACTTATACACAGAATAAGCCCGTTATTATTAGTCATGATATCACCTAATCACAGTCGTATGTAAACAAATTATAGCTTTATATAAGCAGTTCAACATACTATGAGCAAATTCAGGCACAAACTCGCATCGTAATTACTGTCGACCTAAATTGCTTTACACAAGCACGATTCTAAGTAAGACAATTTTTCCAACAAACCAAACCTGACACTACGGTCGACCGAAATTTGCTTACACAACTGCTGACTTAGGTAAGTAGATTGCTGCAACAAATCAGCAGATTTTGGCAATTTTTGCACAAAAATGTCCTCTCACTCAGACATTCGTGGGGGTGGAATGCAGGTGGAAATGGGTCCACCCCCAGTTGTACCTGGGGGTGGACCCAAAATCGTGGGGCACCTACCCACGACAATTGAAAGACGTTCCCCTACGTGCCCTCGCAGCTGTCCCCCGAGCACGTTATTGGGTTCCGGCGGATGGGGGGACGACCGGGGTTATGCACAGCACGCTCAGCTCTTCGTGGGCGTCCAGATACGCTCCCTCAACTCAAAAAACCTCAACTCTCACGAATGTCTAAGCACGTCACAACAGCCACAAAAAAACAGCTCACTACGAAGAAGTTTTAAAGAATCGTCTAGGTAACAGGTCGTGGTCGGACGGAAACAAATGCGCATCCGCACTTCGTTCTACCGAAATTTTCTTGCCTAAGTTTGAGGTACGCGTTGCAAGATGGTGGCATCGAATGAGCTGGAATTCCCAGCTGCTACCAATCCAAACCAAGATTTTTGATTGAGGATGTCTCCGCAATTCTCACAGACCGCGCATCGTAGTTCGTGATAGGCTGGGTCCAGCGAATTCCAACGACATCCAGCAATGCACGGCGTTGGCCGATCCCGGTGAGATCCAAGAGCTACGTTCCGTCGTGCACGGCACCGGTGGATGTTGCTGGTCCAGTTTCCCTGATCTGAGATACATCCTGGATCTGATCCACACCTGTCGAAACGTCAAATGCAGTGCAGAAGTGAAAGGTTTATATGACGAGGCAATAATCAGGGCTTGCATGAAGACGAACTTGGCGAGGTTCGCCCACGCATTTGGCAAGGTTTGCATGACGACCCATTTGGCGGAACATCTTGTTTGACAAAACATTTGGCGGAGTTCGTTTGCTTGCCTAGTTGGCAAACCCGTTTCCTAGATTGCCAAACAAACCTCGCCAAATATTATAGGTCACCATTGATTTATTCATCATTTATTTATTCATACGTTTGCGGATATGTTACGCTCCAAGTGCACCATTTACGAAAAAAAAAACAGAAACGAAAGACAGAAGTCTTGTGACACCCTATGAAATTTGCTTAATATTGTGGATTAATCCATGGGGGATCTTCACGACCAGAATCTCGCCATTCTACGACGACATCACCATCGACGTCAGGAGAGGGGTTCGACAAGGCGACACTGTGTCGCCGAAACTATTCACCCCCACCCTCGAGGACGTCATGCGAAGATTAGAATGGGACAACATGGGAATGCGAGTTGACGGTCGGCTGCTACACCATCTTCGCTTTGCTGATGACATCGTCTTTATAACACCTAGCATCAGTCAAGCGGAACGTATGCTGGCCGACTTCGACGACGCATATGGAAAGATTGGTCTCCAACTGAATCTAACGAAGACAATGTTCATTAGGAACGGATGGGTCCCGGATGCCCCATTCTCGCTCAACGGAACGACCATCTCCGAACACTCCATATACGTATATCCAGGTCGAGAAGTCAACATGATGAACGATCTCGCTCCAGAGCTGGGCAGGAGGGAGCGAGCGGCTTGGGGAGCCTATAAGAGCATCGAGGACGTAGTGGAGAAGACGAAGAACACCAGGCTCCGTGCCCACCTCTTCAACACCACGGTTCCCTGCTTTGACTTACGCTTTGGGAAACTGGGCGTTACGTATGCTGGATGAGAATGCGGTCAGCGTCGTCGAGCGCTCCATCGAGAGGGTGGTGCTAGGACTGACCCGACTCACGCAAGTGAGGGCAGAAAAACGGAGTTAACAGTCGGAGATCAGCCGTGTACGCCAAGATGATTAGGATTAGGTAGGCCAGACGCGTGATACGCTAAACGATCACCGTTCGACGAGAGCTGTCAGCCACTGGACTCCGCGGAACGTGAAGCGCACGACAGGAAGGCCACCGACCCAGTGGCCAGACTTCTTCACAAAATCCTTCCAAGAACGATATGATGCTCTTCGTGTCTCTCGAACGGACAGAACGCATTGGACAACGCTGGCAGGTGAGAGGGCGAAATGGAAGGATTGCTGGTGCCCGCTCGGTATAACCGACGAGCAACGGGAGTCAAGGTTGTTAAAGTTGGAAAGCTTAGGATTTCAGCGTTTTCAGCACATAAGAGAACACCAGCAGACATCTCCCTGCCCGACCGAGAGCAAAAATAGAAAAAAATTGGTGAAATCATTGAGTCAATAGCCCCTCACTCTCATGCAAAATATTAGGGTGTCAAGTTGGAATTGCGCGTTTTTGCATTGAACATATTATTTTTTTAAAAACAAAGCGTTAACACCCCAGTCTGAGCTTAATGCAGAATTAGTATTGTTGAATCTTCCACATCTATCAGACAAAGAGTGAGCGCTTTACTATGGAATGTTGCAGCGCCGTGACCTAAAGTAGCGACACACCCAAAGTTTGGTTTCGTCACAGTTTTGGAATTTTCCTCTTTCCAGTAAGGCTTAAATGACGCAATTAAGTGGTCATGTGATAGCGCAAAGTCTGGGCTATTAGGCGGTCCCAAGTGCGGTTCCCGATTCCAGATCCGAAGAACAGGCAGTCGAGGAATCGATTTGCAGTCATAATTTCGGTTCAGTTTCCCAATTTCATGGCCATTTTTGAGTAATCCATTTTCGCATGGATTCAGCTCTGTATTACAGCAAAAATTCTCCTAGTTCTTTATATGGTCTGTGGTGGTGCGCAGCGGCAGTCTTGAACACTTTAACAACATAAAATCCGCGAAAGGAAATTCTGAAATTTTGGTCGGTCTTCATATATAATAAATTCCCCTAAAAAATAAACGAGCAATGGTTGTTCGACAATCCACATGCGAGAAAATTCTCCATGATTTGCACTTCCAGGTGGTTTCAAAAGTTTGACCGAAAATATTTGGCAACACGTTCATAACGATGTCGAAACTTCAGCGCGCATTACCAACTTAACACCTTAATAGTTCTCATATTCGTGTTCAGCGCGCTGAAAAACCCCACTAGACGTGTCCCGGCGACCTCCTGAGCAAAAATCAGCGTTCGCGATTTCTATTCGGAACATGCATATAAACATACAATCTTCCGCTCTCATATGTACAGGCTAGGAGCTGATGTGCGCCAAAGTGAGAGCGTGTGATGCTATCTCCGTGTTGGTATGAGTGTATGAAATATGGCTCGAAAGTTATGTGTTTTATTAGGAGAATTGTGCTCTGGCTCGCTCACGAAAGGCTGAGCTTGGCGCGCAGCCTTTCGTAAACAAGCTGGCACCATTATCGAGGATACAATTTCTAAGTCTACATAAGTTTTGCTTCATTTTCCAAATTCTTATTGCGACGTAGTCGAAGCGCGAACAAGAGAATACACTCTTTCGACTTATATAAGTTCAGGCTGGCTTCTCATACACGTTTATATTCTCCGGAAATTCCACGAAAATTGATATGTGGGCAGCACTGGAGTCTTTCGAAATTTTCTGCAGCTCGAAACGTTGGAGTTTTGGGCATATAGTTTCCGTGCGGTACCCAAGTTTAGGCCGTTCCTTCAGGAACTTCCGCAACTCCCTCATTACTTATCTCATTGAAGATTTCAAATCGATTCGTGCAGCTTCGACAGCGCACGAGTCCTTCGAATTCTCCGCATAGTCGAACCTGCAAAAGATGCGCTCCAGCATAATGTTTTCGACCTCGATCACCGCTATTACGCCACTCAATTTAGTAACAGTTCTCTTGTTACTTTTGTCGTCCTCCTCCGCCTCCATGAATGCAGTGTCTTCACCAGCAAAAGCTCGGATTTTCTTTCGGGCGGAGGCCGGGCCCCGTACGAATCCTTTTGTTTTTTTACCATTTTTGCAAAGCTCAGCTCGCCCACCGACAAGCTATGCTGGGGCCTGTTTCAAGCGCATCGCTGGGATCAGCCTGTCGAGATGGTTGATTATCTGTTAGTGTATCAGAGTCGAGAAGAGAAGAACTTTGTCTAACGGGAGGCGTGAGAAAATTTAGCTCCAAAAAATAATTAGCCAATTGAGGAACCATTTCTTCCACACAACAACATTCTCTTACCGCTGATAAAGAAGACCTGCCACAAAACCTAATGTAGATCACAATGAAGATCTCACGGAGCTTCGCAGAAAATCACTGTAATTCACTCGAAACGCTGCGAAGCTGCGCTTTATTTGGGTGACAGTGAAGGTACGTTCTAGAACTGTGGACTAGCTACGTATATTGGTGTATAGTGAAGGACAGATCTACATATTATTTCTATTCTCTACTTAAAATTTCCCCAGCACGGTGGATCGTCTTGTCGCGACGCTGGGGCTTGAGGGGACTGGTTAGGCGGTGTTGCCCGTCTCGCGGTGATGATGCCACTCCCGGACCAAGCATCCACCGAAGCGCCCTCCATGGATCCCTTGGGCCAGGTGAATTGGAGCGGACGAAGCGTCGCCAGAAGGAAGGCCACCAGGCGGCGATTTTTGGCCACAGCAACCATGGTTTTAAAGTACTTAAATGAATGGCCCCCAGTCCTGCGTAGCCCCTCTCGCAATAATGACGGCCGGAACGCCCTAGGGGCAGGGGGTGCGAAGAATCTCGCAGCAGTTAGCCGTCGCCGTTCCGTAGGTATGAACCTTGGAACATACAACGTGAGGACGCTGAACTCTGAAGCAGCACTAAGCTTTTTGTTCGACGAACTGCGCAACATCAATATCGACATTGTAGCAGTATGTGAAACGAGGCGGAAGAAGGAAATGTCCGTGAAATGGAATGACGGCAGTGAAGTGATGCTTGGTGCTGCGAAGAATGGTGTTGGAGGTGTCGGCTTCATTGTGTTACCGTCCATAACGAGCCGAATAATCTCGATGGAAATTATCTCGCACAGACTTGCGATATTGAAGCTCAAAGTCGGAAAGTCATCAACTATGAAGGTGATTGCAGTGTATGCGCCCACGTCGGCTGCCAGCGACGATGAAATCGAGGACTTCTATGAAGAACTCCATCGTTACTTGAGACAGAAGTCCACTTATACAATTGTGCTAGGCGACTTCAATGCTAAGGTGGGAAGTGGTCACAGCGATGAGATCTTTGTAGGAAAATTTGGACACGGAGCTAGAAATGAGAGAGGCCAAAGGCTTGCGGATTTCGCGGAATGCACAAAGCTTTATATTACGAACACGTTTTTCCAGAAAAGATCTGGCAGACGTTGGACATGGCGTGCACCGAATGACAGAACCAGAAATGAGATCGACTTCGTGCTCTGCGACAAGAAGAGAATCGTGAAAGACGTGTCTGTCATAGCGGAATCCAAAGTCTGCGTGCATTCGGATCATAGACTCCTCAGAGCGAAAATTGTCGTTGATCCCAGAGAAGAGAGCCGCAGATTGGCCAGGGCAAGTCAACGCCGGAAGCCGCAACAATTCAGTGAGGCACTTTTCAGTCGAGCAGTGAAAGACATGGACTGGAGCATGCACGTTGAAGACATCGACGAAGATTACGAAGGTCTACTAGAAAAGCTTCGAAAGTGCAGAAGTCTCGCAACAGTGAAAAGAGAGGTTCAGTGCAGGAGAAGGCTTAACGAGAAAACCCTGCAAATGCTCAAAGAGAGACGGAAATTGGCAAATGCTGGGAACACCGGTCTTGAATACAAAGTGCTGTGTAAGGAGTTACGACGAAGGATGATGGAAGACTATGAGAATTTCCGGAAAGAACGGCTCCGAAAAGCAGCGGAGGACAGAGCGAGCATAAAGAAGGCCTGGAAAGAGGTTCAAGTATGCCGAAAGATGCCCACAGCGCTCGTGGATGACCATGGTAGAAGAACAACTGTAAGGGCAGAAATGGAAGACATTTGCCAGACGTACTTCAGTGAGTTGTTCGCCTCGACCAAAATCATTGATCCTCCTGTCTTTGAGCAAATCGGGCAAGTACCAGAGGTCCTTAGTGCGGAAGTGGACATGGCAGTACGAAATATGAAAGTTGGCAAAGCATCGGGCCCAGACGAAACTAGAACAGAAGAAGTAAAAGCGGGCGGGGAGGTTCTGTCCAAGGCTCTCAGCGTCAGGTTCACGAAGTACATCAACGCAGGAAGAATACCAGAACAATGGAAGCGCGCCAGAACCGTACTGATACCGAAGAAAGGTGACAGAGAAGACATTCGTAACTACAGGCCAATAACCCTATTGTCTCATCTGTACAAAATCTTCATGAGAGTCATTTATGCACGAATGGAGCGCACCCTGGATGAGAACATGCCAAGAGAGCAAGCAGGATTTCGTAAAAGGTTTTCCACCATTGACCACATATTCACCATCTCGCAACTAGCGGAGCGATGCAGAGAATACAAGGTCCCGCTATGTCTCCTGTTCGTAGACTTCCAAAAAGCCTTTGATTCCGTAGAACACAATGCTGTCCTCAAGGCTATGTCTGATCAAGGAGTGGAACCAGCATATGTTAGGATCCTACAAGAAACAATGAAGGAGTCCTATACTGAAATCACTCTTTTTGAAAAGCCTCTGAGGATCCTCATGAAGAGAGGGGTAAAACAAGGAGACATCTGTTCCCCGAAAGCCTTCACAAGTACACTGGAATCAGTATTGAGACATGTTGCGGAGAAAGGCGGCTTTGAAATTGATGGAGAAACGTTGCAGATGCTGCTGTTTGCCGATGACGTGGTGCTGGTAGCGAGCAGGCCGGTGACACTACAGAATCTCCTTAACGAAATATGCCAGCTTACTGAAAGCATTGGGTTGAAGATACATCCTGGCAAAACCAAGTGGATGAAAAATGCTTATTGTGAAGACTCTGAAATCAAATTGAATAATCAAATCGTCGAAAGAGTCGAGCACTATGTCTACCTTGGCCAAGCGATCAGGATGGATAACGATCTGCAGTTGGAGCTTTCACGACGGAGAAGAGCAGGCTGGACCGCATTTTCGAAAGTCGATGTTCTCCTCAAAAACCAGGACATACCAGCACAAACGAAGAGTCGCTTATTCCACAGCAGTGTGTTGCCCGCATTGCTTTACGGATGCGAAACATGGAATCTGACAAAAGCTGAAGAACGAAGCTTGCAAGTAACGCAGAGGGCGATGGAAAGACGAATGCTTGGAATAAGCAAGATGCAACACATCAGGAACAAGGAGATAAGAGAAGTTAGTCAACTCCACGATATTATCAACTTGCTTTACAGAAGGAAGAAGGCGTGGGCTGGCCACGTTGCCAGAATGAAGGACAATCGCTGGACAGTGCGAGTTTTGCACTGGTACCCACGAACAGTGAAGCGTCCCACAGGAAGGCCACCCCTGCGGTGGATAGACCCTCTATGGAAGCAAACTGGAAGAACGTGGACACGAACTGCGCAAGACAGAGAGAAATGGCATGGTTGCGAACTGCGCCCGCAATGGACGAGAGTCAGTTCGACGTAAGCAACGTAAGCAACTTAAAATTTGCATGCTGCGTGGTTCGGTGGGCTTGAGTTCAGGTAGCGGGGGGAATACCATTCTGGTGCATTAGGTAACAGTGAGTTAAAAAGTAGCGAGGGCTCTGGAACAGCTCTATGCTTCTTGCTTCTGTAAAGCTGTACGGAGAGTTTATGTATATAAAAAAAACAATTCCAATCTTGTCGAATGTATTATAGTTGGGCCCAGCCTTATATTTCAGAGGAACTGGTTGTGTCCATGCTCTTTTGTTTTAAGATTATTGCCGACGTAAAGTGGGACTGTGGCATATTTCTGTCAGTATGCTTTGTTTGAGAGTAGATCCCATACATAGAGTTAAGTAGCTTTGTCCACCCTCAACACTAGCGGGTTGACAATTCAAGAACTCACCTAAAAGTAGTTGCTGATAAAGGCATCGGAATTGCACTAACGCTTCTGGAATTAATAGTACAAAAGCACAGACTTGTACATGAGGAAATTATACAATGAAGTGCGACAGAGACAAGCAGTCAAATTCTTTGTAGAGATATCTTTATTTAACCATCATAAAACGGTTTTGTTGCCACCCTTCAGACTGTTCCGATGATGTAACCATAATTGCGAGAGTTTCACCCTAATAGTGCTCTACAAAACTACATTTCGGATTTAGTTTAATATAAAAGGCGTTACATGTTTTTTGTATTTCTCGGATATGGCCAAACGATGCATTACCGTTTACCCTTCATTGATGACCCCTTTGTTCTGATTCGCAAAACGTGGTTAGGAAATTTCCGTCGGCAGTGTGAGAGCGGTGCGAGTGGCGCAGTGGTAAGAGGCTCGCTGCGCACTCACACGGTCGATGGTTCAATCACGCCCGTGCCCAACCAAGCCATCCATTCCATCCCTCCGTGGTCGTTAAATTGGTATCAGAGGAGTCTGAGAGGAGAAGCACTGACTTGATTCATCAAATGCCCATCCCCCCCCCTCCCCCTCACAAGTCACTCTATAAGGTATACTCATTCAACGCCTCTACGATGCTCAGATGAAGTCGGAAGCGTGGCGCATCCCAAATGACGGGATTGGTCCTTGATTTCTTTCTCATAGACAGAATTATACTGAGGACTTTCCATCATAACACATTTCATAAACGAAAATATTGGTGTCTGTTCCATGAGAGTTCTTCTAAATATGGACCTTCTTTCATTTAGTGGGAAGCCCCCTCTTCGACAATCCTGATAAACTATACTCACTTCTAAGAAAAGGGCTACCACCTACGTAGCTATGTACTAAGAATAAACTTTCTTCTTTTCAGTAACGGCAACTTCGTCAACATCGTTACCGCAAGGAAAGCTCTATGTGGTTAAGCAGTGGACTCAAGTTGTTAGAACAAAGAAGAGGAATATGATTATTTTTTTTTTTCCATAAAGACTGTAGAACTTTGATGTATGGTCTTTCCCAAGTTCAAAGTCTTTGCATAGGTTTTGGCCATGTAACCAGTTCTTGCTACATTTCGCGAAAACAAAGAGCATCCGAAAAAAGTGTATGTTTGACGATATATCACATATACCAGAACATCGCAAGAAGCGCTCAATTTTTTTTAGATCGCTCTTATTTTTCCCCATTCCTGAAGCACTAGTCCACGCATTCGTCTACATAACCTCCGCCTCCGCTTTCCAGTGGTTAACAACCAGACGATCTTAGCGATTCAGTACAAAGAATGGAGATGCATTTTGGATGGAAATCCTTGTAGACGCGTCGATAATGTTCTCTTTGCATTTTATTGCGAATTTCGGCCGGCAAGCGCCTGTGCTAAACAAAGCGGCTGTGTTCACGTTGTGCTAGTGGGAAACGCATGTATTGGAAGAGAGAGAAAAAAGTGTGTGAATTAAAAAAATAACATGTTTCAAAGGTTGTTTCTTGGAGGTGAATTATTGTTAGGGGATCAGCTTCCTAAAATAATGGTGTTTCAAGCTACGTACCTTACCAGCATAATAAACGGGCAACAGAAAGGTAGCATGAACCGCGGAATGCATTGAGGGCAAAGCTTACGTTAGCAGCACCTCCTCCTACTTGCTCCCATCATCCCCTCAGCTGCCGCCATCATCCTCTCAGTTTGTTTTTTTTTAAACCATGAACTGAGAAAAAACAGCAGCGAGGGTGACAGCATCAGGAAGAGATGCTGCTAGGCCTTGTGCTCGATGTATTACGCTGTTCGTGCTGCGTTCCTGCTGCGCACTTGCCAGAGAGGATCCATACATATATGGAAACTGCAAAAGGAAAGGAGCAATATCCTGAACATGATTACATAGTCTGAACGAGCCTCCAAACGCATCGGTGATCAGTTGAACACCCGTAATTGAGGTTCATGGATTTTTCCCCTACATATGATTACTGCTCGTGGGCAACCAAGGATTCAATGTTTTATTGACATGAGTGAGACGAACTTATTCAACACGCGGCGGCATCTGCATAAAAATAAAAATAAAAATAAATAAGAAAGAGATCTGTATAATGACTGTGTGGACTTCGCAGGCGAACTTCAGGCTGCTCCCCTCCGTTGTCGGCCTGAGGATGGTGGTGGCTGCTGGTGGTGTCTATGCGAACGACGAGTACCCTCGCTTAGCGAACGCAAAACCGTACGGAGACGCTCGCTTGGCGAAGGCAAACTGACGATAGGGTGACCTGGAAAAAGTGCGTGATTTTGCGGAAATCGCCTTCAAATCACAACTGGTACAAAGGCATGGAAACAATACGTGGTACGGGTAATCAAACCACATGAGTACCTTTTTGACCAGTGCTATTTTACCAAGTGACTTGAAATTAGGAATTTGCTCCAGAGAATCTTTAATGGAGTCTAGTCTACGCTCTGGCACATTAAGTAGGGTTCTATGAGAGCATTCCCCGTCTTCATGATCTCGTTTCCAACCCATGCAAAATGTGCGCATTATCTGATGCAGCTACCACATGGGTGTAATAAAAAACTGCTTATTGGGACGCAAATGTTGTTGTTGTTCTTCCCCACTATCTAGCAACCACATCATTCGCAGAGGATGTTTACTTCTCGTGGAGCAACAGAGCATGGAATTTGGACATGTCACTTTGCTACCTCACGCACGAGTTGCCCTTGCTAATTGGTGGAACATCAACCACGTTCACTTCAAATGCGAACATTCTATCAATTAGCAGGATTTTCGTGACGTGCACCTTGGTTTTGTCCTAGAACTATGATCGTAAGACAAGGATTCCGAAAAATAAGCTCATTAGTAATCACCGATGGCAAATGCCGCTAAACTTCCTTACAGGTTTTTTCGAGGAACATATGAGTTCAGAACTCTCACACGTAGATCACTATTAAGCATGCTCAGACAGTATGAAGCTATGCTTCCTGGTCAGAGTGATCGACGATTGAGTTTCACGCAATCAAAAACACGCATGTTTTCAGTGTTCTTTATTTAAGAATATGTTTTTTTTTAGTTGCCGAAAGAGAATCAGGAGTAAAATGAACAGAGAAATACCAAGACCAGTATTTGTACGGTGTACATAGACTTTGGGTATTACAGAGTGTATCTTTGAATTCTCAAAATTGAAACTTGGGAGCACATCCAGTTTCCAATTTGCGTGTGCTCTCTACACATATGCAGTGAAAAAGGTATGCGTGTTCGTTTCCTGCGTTCCTGATATATAGTAGGCACCGATTGCGGTGACCCGTCAGCGGCCTCGAAAAGCACGCGGCGCGACCGCACCGCTCGAGCAGGAATCCTTTCCGGGACATCAAATTATGCGGTTTTCTTGATGGTCAGTTGATTTTCTTATTAGTTCTCATCAAGTGTGAGGAACCACTACCAAGAAAACCCAGATGCGCCACCGCGGCGATGATTCTATTGAGAGCGGCGCGGTCGCGCCGCGTACTTTTCGAGGCCGCAGACGGGTCACCGCCATTGACGCCCGCTGTATGTATTCAATTGATAAATACATGTAGTCATTAACTTAATACATCACAACGTGAAACATAAACAAGAAGAGTCAAAACAGAAGGTTGAAAGAGAAGTTTTGCCTTTACTTTATGGGCACACTGATTTTTTTACCTTTATGTCTACGGGGGGAAACAATACAGAACCTTGGCTCACTCTCACATAAAGCTTGCTTACTTTCAGGCATTCTCTGTTACCTTAAATAGTTTTAGAAGGAAGCAACATATACTTTTGACTCATCCAAAGCGAGCTTAGCTTAAGTTTTCCAACAATATATGACGTGCGCCCGTATCCAATATATTTACTTATCCATTTGAATAAACATGCTCTGACGAATATGTTGGAGCAACTTTGGTAATTTGTAACTCAATAAAAACTTATCCAGGATTTGCATATTCACTCATGTTACTGCAGGGCACATTTATCCCACTGATATCTGAATGATACGGTGATCCATTGTCAGCTGCATCAACAAACATGGTTATTACTCGTTAATGCATCGCTTTTGCTCCAAAGAATGAGAAAGCGAATAGATTACCCATATTTGATAATAGAATGGATAAATATCAGTGGAAGCAGATAATTACCCGCCGTGTTTTTCCTCCCACGGCCAAATATACTGGATAAGGATCCTGAATTCTCCCCTTTATCACCACTCGTCAGCGCCCACTATCTACTATCTCAGATGAGTCGCGCCGTCAAACTGAATCCGTATGGGCCGGAGAACTCGTCTAGCTGGAAAAAGACGCCACATCCCTCTCAAGAACCTTTATGAATCTGCGCTGGCCTTGTTAACCACGATTGTATGACCTACTATCAAAAGCGTCAATTAACCGTGAGTACATAAACGAAAGCTGACCTTGCCTTTATGTGCTTATGCTCTCCTGAGATTGTAAAACAGCTGCCCTTTTATGACAGATTGTTGTCCTGTTAGGACGAAACCGTGTTTGAGAACATTGCTATTTATGTTCTGCTCTCTTCTCGGAAAGGTTTCCTATTTTTCCCAGGAATCAGCAGACAGATGCTATTACTAGAATGATCGTATTTTGATGCTTCAGCGCTCTCTCCACTTCCCCAGAAGACCGAGTGTGCAGGGATGTTTTCGAGCACGTAATTCTGTGGATACGCTCGCTTGGCAGATGATATTGCATTGTTTATATTTTGCCGCGCTCATTTACTCAGCTCATCACCCCGCGGATACAGATTGTAGTGAGGAGTAGTGCCGGGTAAACTCGCAGATCGCACAAGGAAAAACGACTAAGTAGTAGTCGTGGAGCAATTAACGCTGAATTATTCAGCAAGTGGCGCGGCGAGACGTACCTCTTTGCGAATGCGAATCGAGCGCGCTTCTCGACCTCTCCCTCGTCGTCGTCTTCGGACCTCTTGGCGAACGCGAACTGCCTGTACGGTGATCGCTTGGCGAAAGCGAACGACCTCACTCGTTTTTCGGCGGACATGTCGTCGGCCACCTAGCAACATGGACAATTGGACACGGGACTGTCGCTCGGTGAAGGATTTACCGCTCACCTGTTGTGCGAGGAGCAACGTGGCCAGACAGCAGACGATGGCGACTGTGAACACGGACTGCATAATGTATACCCACTGAAACTTTCAATGAAATCGAGTGCGTTGCGTATGTTGACGCAATTGAAGACGATCAAAGCATCACGAACGTGGCAAAGTGGCACGATAATATAGCACTTTGAAGAACGTAAAGGTGCTTGGAATATGTGACAGGATGAGCAGTACTAAAATTTTCTGACAATCCGAGACTAGCATTACCTCCTCGGATTTGTCGTTAGTTTGTTCACCTTTTAAGTTGCTGAGATTCTCTTGAGACTAGTTTTTAGTTATGTGCACTTTTTTTGCTTCACTCTGATCTACGGCAGACCTTGTTGTGTATTGGAAAAGAATAAATGAACAAGGAAGATGGAAGGGCTATTCAAGTTGAAAAGTAAGACCCACCTATGTAGTTCACCTAACAGGGTGCTTCAGCATATATACCAGTTATATAAAGCTGCAAAACAGTGAACAATGACGGGATTCGGACTCCTACACCTCTATTTTATACTCTAGGGCTCCACCCACTAAGCCATTCCGTTAATCTCTTGCCGGTGCGTGAAATCCCACAGCATCGTAGCGAAAATTCTCAAGGTTCAAGGACAAAAACCGTACACATGCTGTAGCACTATGCTAGGAGGAGCTTTGATTTGACACTCATAGGTCTCATTCCCACCTACGGAGTTGGTCCATCGCACTTTTCTAGCGAGTATCAGTTTTGCTACTGGATAAGAATGTGAGTGTTCAAAGGCAGCCCTCAGGAGCTGTTGGGTTCCTCTTCTAGGGTCTGGAAGGACGTTGAACGGATATCCAGTCAAAGAATAGTGGAAAAAAGTGAGAAATACATGAAATCGGAGTGCTGTCTTTTGAATCGGGGAGGGGGAAGAAAGTTCGCTTGAGGTCCGTCACTGCGAAGCGAGGAAAAATTCTAACAACATGTAAAAAAACCTGAGAATCTACATCTAAATCTCAGAGAGCAGCTTTCTCATGTTTGCTGCTTTAAAATTAGTGAATGAACAGGTAAGATAAGCCCAGGCTTGGTCTCACTTCAAACCATGCTGGCAAAACTACCATTGCATAGAAATTTCATTTTTGCAGAAAAAAATTCCTTGGTGGAGACTGCAAGCAGACTTAGAAAAGGGATTTACCTCAATCTGCTGATTCATCGAATGTTTTGACTTCACAGAACAAATGAGGAACAAGCAAAAGCCGAAAACAGATCTCTGGAACCAGCATAGAGCATGACTACCAGGGTCAAGTATGACGATGGGAAAAACCGATCCTTAATACGACTCCCTCCCATACGAACCCTACCCCCCCCTATCGAAAATTCCCATCGAATTTACCAATTGGTAAATTCCCATTGACCCTGATGACACTACTCTTCACGGACCTTCAGCCGTGTAAACAGTTAGCCCTCCACGAGCACTTGTGTTGTTGTGCAATTCTTTAGTTATCGATGTGTTTAACTATTCAGGTTCCGTCGATCTCACTCATGGATATAAATATTTCATCAATGCAAATGTCCTTCCTGTTCGGGAAGATAAACATGTACATGTAACTGGTGAGGCAAATAACTAGTTTCAAACAGAATCGAACTTCCATAAACATCGACTAATATAAAATGTGTAACTTGGTCCTTCCTCTGCGCTGCTGTTTCACAGGGAAGAAGGACAGCTCTGAAAGACGTTCGTCATTCGTTGGCTTCACCTCAACGAGGTTGGAGCAGCTTATCGCACTCTGATTCTGAGGTGCTGAGAGCAGCTTATCGCCTGCTTTTCAGATTTGTGGCTGGGTTGCACTGTCTTGTACGCAGATGTTACGTCGATCACAGAATAAGATCCAGGAAGTGTCTGTGACGTTTAGGTCTACGGTTTTTTTTTTACTTTTTTTTCCTGGGACAATTATGTCAGTTGCGAAAACTATCGGACGGTGCTTTAACTAACCCGGTCACGTTTCCCTTTCTAGATGGCCTGCTACTCTACTACGTAAGTTATCCGAAACGCCACTGCCTCGCCAGATGCGCAAGGTTTTTCAGATACCACGAGGCTTTTAGTTTTGGGAGCCTTTTGTCGGCTGTTTGTTTGAGAGCCTAAAAGCATTTGAAATGTGAGAGCGAGTTTTTGCTCAGTATTTGCGAATCTCGAAAAAGAGATGTTGTTGGAGAAATGTCTGCGCACGAAAAAAAAATTACCAGTACATCCGGCTCTGGACCTAGGGAAATTTGACCTTCCAGCGTAGCTGATGGCAAAATTAGAAGAGCACCCAGTGCAAGGATGGACGAGAGCGTAGCAACGTGCGGTTGAAGTGTGCGGTTACAAAGAGGGAAACTGGAAAGGTGCAAAAAATAGGAGTAAGGAGGTGAAAGAAGTTTATTTGGCTCGGCTTACGTAACTCATTGGAAATTCCTAGAAAAACTACATAGGAGTTAGAAGCGTATATGATGTCACTGCCATAATGCCAAGGACGGCTTCGAAATAGCGATTAAGTACCCTACCTGTGCATACTTTAAGGATTTTTTCACCTGCTCGGGTGTCATTTGCTATGATACAGTCCGTTTCGCCAGACTAGTAGTCAGAGAGAGCAGTGACGGGAGCAGGTGGGAGGGGGGACACACAAAATTACTTTGGAAAATGGAAGAAAAAAGAAATGAAAGAAATTTTGTAATAGTATATTTTTGAATCACCCCCCTCCCAGACCGACAGTGAGCCCACTTTATTTCCACGCCCCCCC
>JARK01001565.1:313482-345770 GCA_000688135.1 Ancylostoma ceylanicum
CCCTGCCGCCCACATTCTGCATCCGCCACTGAGAGGACGGATCATAGGTTCTTCGCTTCTATGGTAAGATCTGCAGTTCCCTGCACAACTATACAATCTATACCCATAATTTTCGCAGGTGACTGACTATACAGCTCGGACAGCTCAGATGGAAAAAGAGGAGAAATGAGGGTAGCACACTGGAAACGACAATTGAAGTGTGCCTCAATGATGTGATCTAAATGTCAGTTCAGTTTTGCAACCAGGTTCAAAATATGGGCTGATCACCACTCATGGAGGTTGAATGGTGAGGCCTTTCCAAAACCATTACTCTATCAGCGCTTCACAAACTATTGTAGGTGACTGACAGAAACTTAATGACAGTCCGGGGGGTGGGGACACCTGCTCCGACCATACCCAGGACAGCTACACGGTAAAGATGAAACAAAAGTGAAACAGGTAGCGAAGTAAATTACGTATAAATCTGCTTGTAAAGAAAGTGGAGTACAACTTGTGGAATTAATGCGTATTTGTTACCTATTAATCAGGCCCTGTTCAACAGGGAGTCAAAGTCACTCAAATGGTTTACCTCAACTAAAATTGCCATCTGATTGGGTTTGATTCGCAGATTAGAGGCTTACTGTAGTAGTGGGAGCAGATTCACACCCAAAAATACAAAACTTTGGAGTACATGGCCCTTAATAAGGTCGGAGCAAATGTTCCCCCGGACTGTCACTAAGTTTCTGTTAGGTGACTGATTCGTTGATAAAACAACCCATGGTATCAATCGCACATTTATGGATGTTTCCCAGTGTATTCAGCCATGCACATTCCACAAAAATCGCGATATAGAAATCTATTATGACACGTTTCGCTAGTGAACAAAGTTGTGCAAAATAGGTTTCTGATGTGCAGTAAGAGAAAATCTACCCATATTCTCATAAAATATGTGGGAAGATAGCCTAGCAGGTTGTAGCTTACACCAATTCGAAACATCTACCAGGAAATTGAGGTCGTCGATGACTAGTAAACGACGATCTGGTAATTGACTCAGAGGGATCACGAATCAGCCCTGGGCTTCCAAAATCGAGCTTTTACACAAGTAGGCCCTACCGGCTACAACACCGAACGCAAACCATTACCAACGAGACCCATGAGGTCGCCGTCTTAGCAGGAAGTCCTCCTGATGTTTTTCAGTGAAACGACGACCTCATACCCGCATCGCGTGCCGTCCGTACACATTCACAATTCCCTTGCCTTCGCAGGTTCGTCCCAGTTTCAAGTTCGGCCTGCAAATTTGCGACTTCACCTACATGTGACGTCACCGTTTTCGCACCGGTATCCGATTTCCCGCCTTATCTATGCACCTCAACGTTAACGTGTGAGTTAGCTGCTAGTGAAACCGTTGAACCGCAGTTCCAATGGAACCACGGCCTCGGAATTTGGCCAATTTGCCTGGTTGCTTGCAAGAAATGAAAAAGAGAGATTTAGCCGATGTTATCTCGGCGTTTGCAATTTATGCAAATGTTAGTAGAGCTGGCCATATCTGATTCGTGCAAGACCAGGATTCTGTTTAAATCCACACTTTTCTGGGGAACCTCTCATACTTTCGATCAAATTCTTTGCATTACCTATCGGCTTCCAAAACAGCTTACCCAAGAACGCTTCCAGATTCTGCATGAATGCGCGTTACTTTTTATCCATTTATTCCACGCTGAGTTACATGCGTTCCCCTAGATCTCGATGACCTTGCCTCAGAGTAACGCTATTCTATAGATCTATACGCACTACTATGAAGAAGAAAAAAATGTAGCCTGCAAAACGTACGTCTACTACGAACGCCTTCGACGCCTACCGCCATACGTACACAAAATCGTAAAAAGACGCGTTACAAATTGAATCCTAATGAATAGCGGCTCGTAGGGCGGAAGTGTGATGTCCTCAAAGCAATTGAAGTCTGAATGGCGCCGTTTCGACTGCTGACAAAGGCATAGATGTGGTCGTTGATTTCTACGAGAAGAAAACACGGCAGCTCTCAAAAGCGACAATAATTTGTCGATGAAAGCGATAGCAGTTCAGATATTGTTGAGGTGACCAAGAAGGTGCGGACAACCTAGCGATTGCGAAATGTTAACCATGCAAACCAGCAATGGTTAGGTTGAATGGTTATCCTATAGATAATGTAATGTCAGGAGACGCAAATTGAGTAACTAATCTAGGCCGCTAAGCATCGTTGAGATTATCCAGGGCAAACGTTATAAATTCTCCAAAATTATCCATAGAACGCAAGGGCGTCAAAACGTTTACCCTGGGTAATCCTAGCGATGAATATCTGCTATGGTTTCGCTTAATTGCGAGTTCATGAATCTTGATCCTGAATGAACCACTGAGATTACCCGGGGTAAACACAACAGCTCCTGTGTTACCAGCAGCTAAATTTGTGTGGCAATAATAGGTTTACCTTGGGTAATCCCAGTTATGATTGTCGGCTATGATTTCGCTTAGATGTGCGTTCATAAATTTTGAGCATGAAGCATGGACCATTAAGATTATCCATGGTGAACATAATAGCTCCCGTGTCAACAGTAGGTATATTTGTGCGGCAACAATAGGTTTACCCTGGGTAACTTAATGACCTCTGGCCCCTGAGGGCTCGCATTAAGTGACATAAATATTGGAAATTACAGTGAATTAGGCTTATACTTATGCCCCTGCCCACCTGTTTGGACAGGTTGGCAGAAAAATCGGGCGAAGGTGAGGATTTTGGTATTAATGAAATATGGGGATGCGCAGACAATCAGACTGCCACGTTGCACGTGGTCTGGTACGTGATAGCGTGAACCGACCACTGATCTCTCCTGTATTTGTGTGCAGATGACGGACAAAAAAGACGTAGCTGGTCACTCCTCAGCGCTAAACATGCAAAGCAGCGATGGCTAACCTGATCGGCTTTTCAGTAGACTGAATGGTGCTAAGATGTGCCGAGCGTCAATGTGACTCAACCAACCAGCTCACACCTTGTCAAGTGTCCACTAAACCTAATCCAGAACTACGTTTCGCGAGCGCATAGTCAGGTCGGCAAAGCAACTTCCCAGCCATCTTTCTATTGGCATCACCTAATCTAAAAGATAGTCAATAACCCCAGATACATGAATGCCAGTGCATGATGTCACATTTAGGAAGTTTATCCAAGCGACGTCAGACTGAAGGAAATGATGGCCAAACAATGAGTCTAAAAACCAGATAGAAACAATTAAATCTCACCTGGCTCCATTCGCGCGTTATGGTAAAACGTAGACATTGCACTGAAAACAGTCGCGAATAGCGTATAAGTACTTTTCACCTTGTTATTTTCGATTAATTTCCCCGGCGGTTTACATCTGACCACTGTCAGAAATACTAATGAGATTGAAAGTCCATACAAGGAAATACAGAACTGCAGAACGATGCTGAGAACTTGCTTCGGACTACGTAGGTATTTTAATCGTTCGTGGGAATTGAACAGAAATGTGAAAATTCGTAGCCAGTGACTCACTGCTCACTCTTGTACGTGTGAAAGAGCTTCAGGATTATGGGAATATGTTGAATACTCAATGGTAGACGAGGAATTCGACCAAGGATCTGCGGCGGACTGTGGGAAAGTCCTGGGGTTCGTGACAATGCAGAAAGGGTGAATGAGGTACAAAAAGAGAGATGTGAGATAAATTCTACTACTTTGTGCTCGCCTATAGCACGACAAATTCGTCATAATGGCATAGAACTGTACCGAGAAAGGAAAACGGAGCTTTGCCTTTAAAGTCTGTTTACGCTAGCGATGAACAAAAAGAGAAAACTTTTCCCAGTGTCCTCATCGTTTCAGGCTCCAGAGCGATGAAATAGGAAGGGCTAAATTGACCTAGCGGCTGGTTGGCAGGACCGTGACGTGCTGAGTGACGAGTCTTCAGAGCAGCAGCGTCCACAGCATTGCATGGGCAGCTCGTCGTTGATTAGGAACCATTGTGAGCCAGTGCAAGGGTTTCACGCATTGTTTTTCGGCCGATAACCCTCTGCCAATTGGGGCGCCAAATCTAAGAGGGCTCACAGCGCTGGGATTGAGTCGAGGCCGAGTCAGAGGAGAGAGTTCAAATGGAGCTCGTCACCCGCACCGAACCCGGCTGCGAGCCCCGCCAGAGGGGAAGTGGGAGGATGTCGCGCCTCGACGCCACAAGTCTCTTCTTCTTCGACTGAACAACATCACCACCGCCGAGGGGCGTGGCGTCAGTACACGAGAGTCGGCTCGGCTTGCGGCGAAACGAGCGGCAAACCTCCAGTAGAATATTAATTACCGATTCCCCACCTCAAGGCATTCTCCTAATCTAACTTGCTGGCGAGACATAGTTGCTGCTGCTAGTGGATCGACGCCGATTACATGGAATGCCTGATTAGCAGTGGGTGGCACAGCAATAGTAGACAACCGAGAGTCGCGTAGTACCTAAAGGTCAGCACGCGATGTTACTTGTGACTCTTTCAGGAAGTCCTAGAGGAAAATTGCAACGGACTTGCGCTGCCATTTGGAAAATCCGAGTGAATCTCGAATTTTAGTATCTGGCGGCACCAGTGAGGGTTGAGCGTTTTTGACATGAGAGTCAGTAGACTCTTCTAGTAGAGTTGTAACTCATAGAGCATGACGAAAACTTCAACAATCTTCCCTTATATTTTCTCTGATGAGGTACAACTTGAGATTTTCTACCAAGACAATGGGAAGATCAGTATTCTCGCTTTCGTTATGACCTTGCTGTCTATAAGATGACTGTAGTCTCTCACAATGAAAATGTCCTACAAAAACGGCAAATACAACAGGAAAACCGCGAATGCAACAGAAACACGGCAAATGCAACTGTAGAAGTAAGGCTGCCCGCAGCGTTCGAGGCGGGCGGCGCGGGCGGGGCGAGCAAGCGTCACTGGACCGCCCGCCTGTGCCGCTAAAGCCTCTCTCAGACGCCTTCCACAGAATGACCTAAAATGAAATGATGCACATCTACCACGTCTCAGACATTCACTCGGGAGTCCCGCACTACAAAATGATGACTCCCGCTCGAGGGTGAGCGGGAGTCATCAAAAACTTTGAGTTTTTGTCCCGCAACATCCCGATTTTGTCCCGCAAGCTCCGGCGGGAGACCGGATTTTGTCCCGAAACTGGAAAACGGAAGAAAACAAAAATGCACGGTGGCCGCAACGCATATGCGGTCCGTTGGCCGACGCCGGCCGCTACTAGCGGATTTCGCATCCGCGTCACGGCCGAGCGCAACGGCCTCCCACGCATCTCGCCTGGTCTTCACACTGGGCCACGGTCTTAACCGGGCCTCAGCAGGCCAGATGAGTCCCGTAGGACTCCTCTCCGCCGAAGCGGAGAGTAGACTGAAGCCTACCTGCAGAGTGAGGCCCTTTTATACCCCTCATTTGATAAGGGTTACCACGTGGCAATAACAAACCCGCACCATTCTCGGGCTAAGGGCAATTTTTACTGGATGCGTGTGACTGACGCGCGTGCGTCTACATGATGAAGAATAGGGACTAGTCGCATCGCAGTCGCATAGCAGTCGCACGCGCTTGCGGCCTGGCGACGGCCGCGCTTTCTTTTCATTGAGAATTTCATGCCGCGTTGACCGGTCTTCATCGGAAATCTTTCGCAAATGGATGCGTGCGCCTGATAGTCGCACGCAAGTCGCATCTGGTATAAATTGCCTTTTAATCCCGCAACAAAACCAAAATGATGTCTCCCGCCGGAGCTCCCGATTTTGTCCCGAAAATGATAAGAAAGCTTTTTGTCAAATGTCTGAGGTGTTGGTTACTTACTCATTTCATATGCTCGGTGATAGCTTCAATATCTTTTGACTATATATGTATCTAGTGGTGGATGTGCATCATTTTATTCTGAGTCATTTTGTGAAAGGCGTCTGAGAAACGCCATGGCGGGGCGTGCGGGCGTTCCGGAGACGCCCCTCCCGCCCCGCCCGCCCCGCCCGCTTCGAACTCTGCGGGCAGCCTTTTTAGAACCAAATATGGAGGAATCAACCTGGTGCTATGCATAGACCACAACAATCAGGAAAAGCAAGTAGAAGTTTAGCCGAGATGAAGTGTAAATCAAAGCGGCTCACATGATTAGAGTGACTCTGCACAAGGAGCTTTACACGGTGCGTTCCATAACTTTAGGTCACCCACGAAGTTCGGGCCTCCCGGATCCTTACTTTTCCTTGAATGACTATTTCTTCTAAGTTCTGTATTCATGAAATGGTGTGGATGTAGAGGATATTTGAAAAAAAAAAACGCCAGCTCAAGCAGTGAAAGGAAATTTTGGCTACAATAGTTTTTTGAGATGGGGAATGCAGTCAAAAATCGAGGGTGATATATTCATGAAACGCATTGTAGGTATCTGGATGTTGACCAAGCTGGTGCACCACTTTTTCGCAGCCAATGAAAGCATCACTGCTTGCACTAGATAAACGCAACCATTCATACATGTGACAGCACTTTTATTGCAATTATTAACCTAAGGGAAAAAGCAATATTCGAATTTCAACATTCATGAAAAACCACATTAATTTAATCGACATTACATGCTAATACGCTAATGTTACAAAGCATGAGTGAAACTTTACAAAGTGATTAAAAAAATAGAGGCATGGCACTAGCGCGAAACTGTTTGAGTGCCATATCCAGTGTACTTCATGCAGCCGGACAAACGCGTTGTGGCGAATGTGATGGGGATTGGAAAAATCTTCTATCCATCAAAAAATTTGCCATTTTTGAGTGAAATCGCTTCATTGCATGGTAGCCTATCCGAAAGAAAATTTCTCCCTCATGATGTCATTCTGGTAGGGTTTTTCTCAAGAAGTTAGACATTCCCGTGATTGGTTCTTATTGCATGACCCCATAACCGAGGACCAGGTTAGCAAATCAACTTTCACGCGATTTGCCTATTGGAATTATGTGCTGTATAGAATAACCGGAAACGTTAACTATCGTTGATTAGCCTAGATATGGTTTCATGAATACCACCTTTGGAAGGCCGTCTCATATCAGCAATGGTAAATGATTTTTGCGAATTTCATTGGCCAATCATATTTTAGATATTGATAAAACAAGCATCAGTGGTGACGGTTCCACCTCCTTAAAGCAAACATGATGGGAAAATCGTTTCCATCTGTCATCAACCAGCGTTCGGAGTCTCATTCAGGCTAAAATTGCTCCTTCTGAAGGGAGAATTTCATCTTAAAAAGATGTACTGGCAGAGAAGGCCTGGGTTTGGATGAAGGCGACGATCCCAACCAAATATGTAAGCTAATTTCATGCACGAGGTTTCAAGTCGATGAAGTGTCGCGAATTTTTTCCTCGTTTTTGTTAACTTTGTTGGATTAATCCTTGATCTCAGGAAAAAAATATGACAAAGTCGATCTGAGTTCTTTGCACTCATGTGAAAAACAACGAGGCGGCTACGAAATTATGTATATTGTTACCAGTATACTTCTCAAAACTGGGCAAAGATAAGAAAAAAAAACGCGCCGTGGGCCTACTCCCCAGCATGATTGAAGAAACACGGAGTATTACCTAAAGTGCGTTAGGAAATTTAGTTACGATGATTGGCTTTGATTTTTGTTGACCGAGATCACAGACAACGTAACCTAACAGCCCCACTCAGTAGCCATGGGGAATAACTATGTACTTTAGGGCTCAGCAGATTGTTTAAACGAACTTAGCTGGCGATCAAAAACCCATGTTACGTAGGTCCTGACCAAGACCACGGAAACCTCTAGCAGTTGAGGTGCAGCAAATGAATTTACAGGGATTGGCAATTCCCCTGATAGATTGTATTACAACATCTTCCAACATCTTCTGATGGAAAGTCATTGACACAGAACACAACACTGCACACCCAGAGCACTGATTCACGGCGTAAAATCACAAAGGCATCTGTGGTCAGGTAGACATTCCGATGCTCCTGATGATGAGCAGAGGTCGTGGTTGATGCTAGATATCGCCTTGGTAAATTGCTAAAAATTGGAATTACCGATGAGAGCTTAGAAGAAGTTTCCTTGAACGAGATAGCATGTTTTCCAGGGAAATATTAGATTCTTCTAGTGTGGTGGGCGTGAGGCATTCAAAGAAAAAACTCTATTTGTTTTTCACCATTCTTTTTCAATCTGACTAATAAGATGAATGGACAGCCAGTCAATATTCCTTACAATGGCTGTTTCGAAAAGCATAAGGAGAATGATGCTAATGGATCGGGTTTCCTTCCAGCACAATCAATTTTTTGATAGGATCTGCCTACACGTCACCCAAACATTGGTGGGAGTCATGGATAGGAGGGTTGTGAACTCCCACACCTCCCACAGGTTTGGGTTTTCTTACGTCCTCAGAACTTGCCAGTTCAAATTCAGCAAGCATCAACATCATACTGCAATTAAAGTGATAAGGAAAGTGGGAAAAATTATGTCACCTCTCATCAACTTGATCGCTTCGTAGTGCTTCCCATTCTTACGATAGCTGCGAACAGAGCAAACAGGGCGGCTATTGTCGAAATACAAAAAAGCATCCTGTTGGAAAAAAATAACCATGCGAATTTCAGAGCCTCATCCACTATAGCTGAGATAAGAATTCACGATTACTTGGGATACGTTTTCTATATGCTTTTTAGTGTTGTGCGTGATGGGCTGAGCATGGACGGAAACAGGAGAGTGGTATACATATTTATGACCGAAAAAAAATCGGTAAACCAATATAATTTTATTATCAAGTCTCCCAGAAATTCAAACGTTGGAAAAATAAAATGCACAATGTTTGCGGTTTCCTCTTTTTCCCTGCTTTGGACGAAGGATAGCAGCGATTGAGGGAAAGATGGCAGCATCTGGGTGAAGCTAAAACCTTCTGTACCCGAAGTATCACATGGCTCCGGCTGTGTTCCTCCTGCTGCACAGTTAAAAAGTCTCGAAATATTTGCAAGCTGCTCGGGGACGCCCATGACTTCCGCGACTGGAATCGCCATTAGAACTCTGCATAAATAAGTGATTCAGCAGCAGGAGGAAGTGAAGCCTTGAGATCACTTGTAAAAGTAATTGCAGGAAAACATAAGGCTGAGTAATTTAAAAACCATGAAGATTCCGACCATTAGACATATAATTGCAATAACATATTCGTATTTGCATATGTCGAAAACCTGAGTATTTGAAGAGGAGAGAGCGACGGAGTCGTCTTAAAGAAGTAAAAAAAGGTTATAGAGCTTTTTTCCCTGACCATTCGTATTATGGGGTTGGTTTCTGATTTATTAATCAAATTAGTTAGCTTATGGGCTCAAAACATTACTCAAAAGATAGAAAATTCAATCTATTAGCTATGAAGCATGAAGAAACGGTTTGCGAAAAAAAAAACCACAGCGTTTTTGGGACGAATCCGGACCCAGCACATCAGCTATTCCTCTACTACTCAGCGCCGCAACCATTTTCGTGACAGCAATGTTCCAATTATGTACATGCACAAACTTCTTTTTCAATAGTTGCCCCATTGCTCTGCGGCTCACACGCAAGAACGGCCGGAAATCGCACAGACATCGGCTGAGAGTTGAGCTGGAAAAGAAACAAGCAGAATTGCGTCTTCGTGTGAGGTCCTTGAAAAACTGGGAATGCACCGCAAAGGAGCTGAGCCTAAAGTTTAGCCTTTTAGGGAATCTGTGCTTTGAAGTTGTGATCTTGTGAATGTCCTCTATCCCTGGTACTATCCCTAGATAGACACTACCCATAGACATTGATTTGTCCCTAGATCTTCTATCAGAAGAACGAAATCGCCCACACCTGCGAGAAATAGCTAAGAACTGAGGAAAAAACGCAATAGACTGATTTTCAATTATGTGCTTTCTGATGAGAGCAATCAAAGAATGAAATTCCCACTTTTGAAGAGTGGATATTTCTCTGCATTAACTCAGCATAAGGGCGAAAAAAAGAAAAAAAAGAACAAGAAAGAACAGAAGACGTAGGCTTGATGTAGTGCTCCCCCAGGCTCAACCGTAGCACCTCAGTCCGACGGAATGTGGCTCCTCCTTCCCAATGAACTGCTCTCAACTGGTCGCAAGAAAAGGGCCTCAGACACGAATTTTGTTGTTTATGCCAGTCAAAATGTTCCTGAATGCAAGATGAAGACCAAATGAGACATGGAGAAGTGTGGTGAATGCAATTGATTGCAATTGTGGTGAATGCAATGATTCGACCACTTTATTTGTTCGAAATCCAGAAATTTAGTACAACTTTGGAAATGAGCTGAATAGTCCGCCAACACCAAGCATCGATCCTTGAGACTAGCCAGGGTGCATGTGCTGACCGCCCGTGTTAACCATGGGGAAATATGGTTTGCATTGGGCAATCTCAGCGTTGCATGTGGCCTCAGCTGCGAGAAAGTAAAAAAGAGCTTCAAACAAAGCTAATCAGTAGAGAAGTGACTGATACTTGGCCAAGCATTCAATCTTAAAAACATTTTGCATGACGAAAGCTTGGATATAGCTCTGACACTTATAATTTCCACCCATGTTAGAATCAATGAAGCCAAATTCTCTAAGCTATCTGAACATCATATTTCTGAGGCATCCAGATGTCCTGAGTGTGAGAGAGGGCAAATAATAATCAACTGAGTTCAATCTATTTTCGACTAATAAGCAATTAGTTAAAATAATTAGATTGTTTGAAGCAAGTTGGAAAGGTCAAATACTCGAAAACCTCCTTTCTACTGTAGATCTAACCAAATTCACGGTCTGGCTTTGAAGACTGGCCTGAATACATTCCAGGTTTTCAAGGTTGTTTTTTTTTGTTTACCATAGCTACAGGGGTAGCTTTTCAGGAGTTCCTGACTCCTTCACTTGTCAAATTAACACTTGTAGGACTTCAAAAGCTTGCTTTTTTCTTCTACGGATAAATTTACACAGCATACCTAATTTTCCAGAATTTTCCAACTACTTTTCACCAATAAGACAAATTCGAGCTCCGATGAAAAATTGGAATTTACAGATTCTACAATATGGATTCGTTTTTCTTCTTTTCTGAAAAAAAAAACGAACATTTAAATGGTCGTAAGTGATGTTCGCCTCCGTTGCCACCTTCAAAAGGGATGCCAGTTACAGAGAAATGAGAGAGGAGAGAATTACCTTACAAACTGTAGCATTTCACGAAGGAGCAGATAAGTTACTGTTGATGCGCAATTATTCAAATTTCCGTCATTTTGGAACAAAAACATTTCGGATATAATTTTGCGGTAGATCACGCGGAATGTTATAGTGTCGAACTCTGCCGGAAATATTGTAAAAATATTTTTGAGTAGTCCAACCTATGCTATAATTAGTTGTGCTACTGCCAAACAAGTGAAACAAGCAAACTTCCGGAGTGGATTATGCCACTTGAAAAGTATGTGAGAAGCTCGCTCTGCAACTGAAGAGGGGATCTGGCCAAAAGGCTCCAGAGGAGAAGAGCGAAAGTAAGTGGTGGGCTTCCTGCAGAAACGGGCACTTGGTAGATATCTGGTAATTTTTCTGCAATTTCACTTTGCACCTTTTTTTAGTCAACCGAATTTATTTCGAGTTTGGATAAGCCGAGATTTTCGACCAAACTAGCCACCCCCTCCCTTAGAGTTCTCCACTTCTATAAGCAGCTGAGTATGACCCACATATGATGACGTACATATGTTTACCTGGAATGGTTTGGAATACGAAAGCTGGATTTGTTAACTGCTCTTGATATTCGTCATCATGCGAGGAATCACATCATGACTAAATGATGTAACACGCCAAAAATATGCGACACACCTGGAGAAGCCTCTGCAGAAATCCTCCCTCGCATCATTGTCCATGAATGCATGCAAGAAACCTGCACAGGTGCAAATTATGCATGTTCTTGCGTGGCACCTGAGTGAACGAACGCCCACTCAGTGGAGGAGTCCGAAAGGACCGTGGAACAATCCAAGCTTCCATTCGCAAGAAAGGTCAGAGTTTGTGGCAGTTTCTCTACCAACCGGATAAATTTGTCTCGGGACGGAAAAAGTACGTGAACGAAGTTCGATTGACATTGTAATTGTACTAGATACTCACTACTCAAGTACACCCAAGCACTCTAAAGGTTGAAATGTCACTCGCAGGCTTTGTTAAACGAGAAATGTCTCCAAGCGCCGCAGCAGTGCACCTTCATGTTCTATTCAGGGTCGGTAAAGGCACTGAATATGTTAATGAGTGTTCGCAACTCATCTACCTACGAGCGCTCGTTGGTCTTTTTTTTATCGGAGCAACTCTTCCTGGAGGGTTGCTAACCTCCTACTCTTCGAAATGTGGTGGCCAGAAAAGGCGTGAGAAAGAGCCTGCTCCCAGAAAACATTTTTCAAATCTTTGTGTCCATTAGACACTGAATATCTGCTATGCGACCTGCATTATCATGCAGGAGCTGGTCAGATGCACCAAAATACTAGTACATGGATGGTCAATGGCAATTTGTACTAGTTGCGTGTGTGCGTCAGCCCTATCCTCATTCGCAGAATTTTGAGACAGACATTCCGACACTTTGTAGACGTTTGAAAAACAATCACTCACGTCTACCACATCAGGGGCGCATCTTGAATTAGTTTTTTGATTTACAGACCTGGAGAGCTCCTCTACCACGTTTTGTGTTTCGATCCATGATTGTATAGCGCACGTACGTGCTTGTAAATAAATAAATAAATAAAACATTCGCAGAATTGAAGCCTCACGTCATTGATGCTAGCTTTGCTTGCTGAGTCTTTTCACTTGCTGTTCGGCTGCTATTCGGTCACTGTTGGATTGCTGTTAGGCCCGTATAGAAAAGTTCATATCAATCCTACAGCCACCGAATAGCAACCTAACAGCAGTTGGAATTGCACCCTCAACCACAGCCTTTTTAGCAATCTCGGCCTCAATGTCATGAGGCTCCAATTCGGAGAATGTCTGAGATCATATAGACGCCCACGCGTCAGAAGCACTCATCTAGTATAAATTGCCCTCACCTTAATTGGACCTTTGACACCAGTAGCAGTGCCGCGTTACTCGTTAAGTCACGTTGATGCAACACTTTACCCAAACTTTGATCCTATAATGATCAACGCTTACCAGAATGGGTTAGAGTGTGGTACATTCCCAATTCAGAGGAGTTCGATCAAAATCGACGTACTTCGTGCTATACAAAAATTAAAGGAAATTGTGGTACTGAATATGAATTCTCCCACGTTGCTCCATTGACATCGATCAATAAGAGGGATACGAACTGGATCAATTTAGGATACGCCAAATCTGTAAAACAGAGGTCTGCGAATGAATGCTGAATGTTGACTGTTGATCTCACTTGAGCGCGTCAGAGCCGTATATGATTGAGTTCAGAGATTCGTGGAAACGTGAATGCAAAAGTGACACACAGTGGTGGCTGATCATCCTTACATCACAGAGAAGCGCCCTTCCGCTCTGCTGCACCGCATCACCTACGCATAGGTGTTGCGGAGCGGCTGGCCAGACAAGCCCTATTCTATGATCCAAGAATGGTTGACTGCCTCTGTACATACATCGAGTATTGGGATGAATTTTCACTGGAATAAATGAAGCTAGGCTGCGCTACGTATAATAGAAAGAAACAGCAGAAATGAGATCAACCAAAGAGAAACAATCTGGAGGATTAGTTTGATGTTTGTGATGAAAGCGATCAAAGTAAGGGAAGTGGTCAGAAGATACTCAAGAAAATGATTCATAGGAGAAGGATGAGGAACGACAATGTTTGCTCTGTATGTCATATAAGAATACGCTATGAAGATGTAGGGCGAGAGTTGGGGATGTTCAAAACAGGCAAATTCGTCTTCCTAAACTTATCCACGGAAAGATCTATCGTTGTTAAAGCCCTGGCTACCAGAATTCGTTTGGACCCGAATCATCCTTTCTGCAGCTCCAAATGAATCCACTTCAGCTTCGATGATGAATTTTCCAAGTTCTTCTAGAGCGAGCTATGTATATCTCAGAGGACAAATCTTGCCGTGTTGGACAAGTTGGAATCCAGCCTATGTAGTTGTCGACTCCGATAATGCGTCTTTACTGAATTTAAGCTAGAGAACGTTTTTCTTCTGTTGTTTTTCCCTTTGCACACTCTCAAATTTCAGTGCCGTCATTTCACGCCTTTTCAAACAACTTTTTTCTTCCTCATTCCATTAGCCGTGCGCTTGGAAATTTGCCACATAGAAATCTGACCCCTCTACAAGCTTTACCTTTTTTCCGTAAGCAAAAACTGCCAGGAAAAAAGCGTTCAAAATACCCAGAGTTAAGAAAAACAGCATGTAAAGCGACAGCGGTGGTCGCAGGGTTGCGTAGGTAATCGGAGCTGGATTACTTGCTGGCAGATAACGGGTTTGCGACGACGTCATTGAATAGTCCCCAGTGAGTTGAAGGGTGGATGATCTGACTGAGAGCAGTGGAAATCCCATTACTAAGTTTCCCGAAATAGAAGTCCACCTACGAAGAATGTCAGGTAAACAAGCACAGCTGTTAGCTCGGTTTGCATGAAGGCCACGCCCAGTCTGCCGTCGCGAAAACTTTTCCGGATCTTCCTAGCTGAGGACTGAGCTGGTGAAAAATGAGGATAGCTGATAGGAAATTCACAAAGCCCTTTCTCGTGCATCCTGCTTCCGGGCTGAGTGAGTTTGGAGATGAACAGACGCAGTCTAAATTGCACAACTAACCGTGTAAACAACACTTCGAACAACAATTGCCGTGCGAATGACAGCAAATTAGGATCGCAAGGTGCTTCAGACAAACCTGCTTCCCTCATGGAGGAGAGCTCTTCCTCCTCTGAGTCAGCTTGCCACCTTCACCCCAACGACAGAAGTCGACCCCTCCCCTTTCAACGCAATTCATTTCCTGATTCCATGGTATTCGCCTCTACTTCGCTGTTGTCAATGCCGTGCAGCGGTTGCTTATGACATTGTTAGGAGCCATATTATGGGTGGTCCATCACAACAACATTGAAGCGAACAAGGAAATTCTGAGAAATACCCTCCGCTAATGATTACGGAGGAACTCACCAATATGGATACTCATTCAGTCGTTATATGTTAGTTAGAACCGTGAATTCTCCAGAGTACATAAGGACTTTAGTCCCCTTCGCCGAAATAGATTCACGTGTTTCGGGTGATGATACTCAATATTTATTTGGTCGTGCTTGAATGAAGCGCCGGGGAGCTTCTTTGAAATAAGCTCAACAAAAAGGGCAACAGAGAAATCTTGAGGTTCAATCATGCCCATAGCGGGGAATGCATAGTATTCAATGGGAGTCGTTCGCAGATTCTGTGCCAGGCAACTTGGAACTCCTCCAGGAGCTGTTATCTTTCCTTTCGCCAGAATTTGGCCCAGCTGTGCAACTTCAGAGTTAATTGAGTGAAACTTACTGTGCATCTACTATACATGAGACCGAATAAAAACCGAATGATTTTGTTCGTTTAGCAAACAATTTAGGAAGCAATTTGAGCACTCAGATATTCGGAAATGGGGAAGACCGACGGCTTTTCTCGTCTTCTACAGCACAGTGTTGATATCTAATGCAAAAACATTTGAATTTTCAATTTATCCGAAATGTTCGATATTCGATAGCCAAAATATTCGACTTTAAATAAATGCAAAATTCAACTGTTCCAACACCTGAGACCAATAAAGCACTGTAAGTGAGAGGAGAAGAGCCCTAGAGTGGTCTCTTCCTCGAATATCTGAATCTTCTAATTGTTCCCTATATCGTTAATTAAGGTATCAAATTTATTCGGTCCTAAGTTCTTATTCGGTCCCAAGTATAGTATCTACACGTAGAAGTAATGCTGGAGGAAAGAAAACTTATCATTGACTTCGCTTTGCTTGCTCGGCGATGTACAGAACATTGGTTCATTCGTTTTCTCTATTATGCTGGAGCAAAACCTACAATAACTCTTCAGCGCTCACTTATCCATCTGTACATAAATCGTTCAATAAGCGTGTGAACAAATTGATGCTTGGAGTCGACGATATGAATAGTTATATAGCCATTGGAACGAAAAATGATGGAAGCGGTGGAGATAAGAAGGCGAACACCGGAAATCAGTAGCAAAGATGAACAGCTGGAAGCATTGAGACTGATCTCGTAAGATATACTTTTCCATCTAGTGCCGTCTCAGTTGCTTCTCAACGGCGGCTTGGTGGGTGTCCTTCTTCTACATCTGCCCGTTGTTCTTCTCCCAAACATGTTATGTGTTTTACGTTGTAGGCTTGAAGAAGGCGTTACTACGCCGAAAGCTAGCCCCCTAAAAGTTGCTTTAATCGTGGAGTCTCAACTGTGGAAACATATTGAAACGAAATAAGGCTTCGAGACGGAACAATATTTCAGTTATATAGCTATGAAATTTTATATCCCTGGGTTACCGTAATGCTTGCTTGCTCTACATGAATCGTCCTGAACCCCGTCACTGGAACTCCTTAGAGAAGCAATATTTGGTCGATGGAATAATCGCCTTACAGGTAATGGTTGCAGAAACCCTCTCTTGCGGAACAATGGTGGGACTCTTTAGCACTGGCGTTCATGTGACTCAGGTTCTTTTGCCTTTTCACTGGATCCTTTCCATAGTAGAATCGAGGAACGAGATTTTCTCGGCAATGTCATCTCTGTTCGTTTGGATGGGCCCCACCTTGGCTCTTATTACTGTTCGCAGCTGAACTCAGTGGAGGAGTTTTCTTCCCCTCCGTACATCCCTTCGAACCAAATACATATTTAGCCTACACAGAAGTATTATCTCCAAGGGCGCGTGAGGCAAGAGACGCACTGCAGCGCAGACGGTCAACGGCTTGAACCTAGCTTCCTGTAAACCGAGCCGTCCAATCCATTACATATGTTGCCACCGGAAGAGTTTGAGAAGATGAAGCGCTGACCTGGTTCAGCAGGGTTCACCAGCAAATTCATACTTCATACGCATCCAATGCCACTGCGACTCTGAGATGATGGTTCCTCCAAAAAGAAGTAGATGGAAAGAAACTCCCACCACTTCATCCATACTCTTCTAATGAATTCCACAGTTCTCTAAGTTCTCTAACGAATGGGAAGTCATTAGGAAACTTCGGCAGGAACAAGTGGAAAATCCACTTGAGCAGTGCGATTCACCTACACACCAGTGGGAGCACAGGTGATGCCCAAAATCCATGTGCTACTGATGAGAATGCTATTACGAAGAGAAAATCTACGTGCTACTGACGATTCAGAAGCATTTTTGTAGTTTCGTGTGGACCTATTAATTCTACTAATAAATTGTGAACACGACTCTAGAGCTGTCGGACTTCTATGGCTTTACGAATCAGGAAACTGAGCATAGCAATCTATGCATCTAGAAGAACATTTCCAGAGATTAGTTGCAAAAGAATGTGGAAGGGGAGGGGGGGGGGGAAGAACTTGGAAAGTGTATCCATCGAACTTGGAAAGTGTATCCATCGAAGCTGTTCGTGATTAGAAAACTCCAGAACTCTGCGTTATATCGGAAGTTGCCAGCTCATAAAAGTCATCATTTCCTAGAATTATTTGAAGCTTGTGTCAAAGCAGGAGATGCCTTCGTTGTTTGCGCTGAATAACTAAATTCTACCACTCGAAAAAATCAACCTAGGCAGCCGAATGCACCGTTAACTGTTGGACGTGTGGTCCCTTTGGAGTTTCTTTTTCCTCATTCCATACTTGATTTGCTAGATGCTCTACGTAGATATACATAAACACGGTTCACCTCAGAGACATTATCTAGATTTTTAAACGAGAAGGATCTTCAGAAGTCGTTGGTTACATGGCATACATGACTCCTAACAAAGAGTACAAAGTTCATTCTCAAACTCCTGATTTTCTTTGAAATTCGTGCTGCTCATTGAGACATCTGGCTGTGATAACGGGGGTCGATGGGTGACGTTTAGCCTCTCTTTCTGGAATATGTCCCGATAAGCATTCCAAATTCCCCACAAATAATATGCTCGAAATTGGGCTGTACTTCAAGGAAGTAGGGCGTTGTTATCAGCGTCTACAAAAAATTTTCGCTTGAAAATTTGAGATGTGACACTGCCTTCAAGTCGAATATACACTTCATAGAATTTCATAAAGATTGGCTGCAACAGCTTTCCTGCTATCTGCTATCGTTCTCCTCAAGATCATTTCCTGCCGAAACCAAGTGTTGTCCGTTTCCAGCAGATTGCTCGGACACCTCTTGGCAGGGACATGCAATCACGAGTACGTCACGGCTACCGTAGTCGCAAGAGTGCGAATCGCCGGCCGCTGATGCTCGGTTAAACACAGGATGGATCAAATTATCATCTATTAGCGGGCGACGCGACGTATCCTAGCCAGAGGCGACACGCAAACTCCTCCGCGTCTCTTAGGCATACAAAATAAGCGCAGCTTGCAAACTGGATTAACGCCTGAAAGCCGTATCGAGAATCCCATGCGCGAACGAAGCCCCTGATGTCATTGCCTGATGCCTGAGTGGGTATCATTCGCAGAACTACGCATGTAGCGATCTGAATGCACTTAGCTCAGACGCCTACGAGGGGTTAACCTGTCTATGTGCTGTGGGGAGGGAACCTACATAACAACAGAATTCACGATATATCAATGCGTCGAAATTCCTTGGAGGAGAGAAAATTTGAGAAACTCGATCATTCGTTTTTTTTTATGATATACGTACATAGTTGGGAGAATAGATCCTACAGTAGTTCTCCAGGAATTCCTACTGTATTGCGAGCAGAAATTGGAAATTGGAGGGATGATACCTAACCATATGAAGCTTTGAATTCTTCTTGTAGATGTAGGAAAAATTTTACAAGTAGGCCAAAGAAGCTAATGTTTCAGGAACTGGATGATGGTTCGGCACTCGATGGTTCAAAGGTTCAGCACTCGAAAATCAACGCATTGAAATTGTTAGTTTCCAGGCGTTTGAATGCGTTGCTGGAAGACACCGAGTATACGTGCACATCGCAGATTTTCGTCCGCCTGTTCGCATTTTATCGGTGGACTGTACGCAGACGTTGTCGTCTCACATTACTTATGCGCAGCCGATGTATTTCACCACAGTTAATTTAACTCCAATTTGGAAGTTTGGAGAAGCGACCTCCCTTATCGGTGTTTCAAGAACACCTGAACAATTTCTCAGGACCCTGATCGCACCTGAAACTTGCTCAACATAAAGATTGTTGACAAATTGTTCTCGTCTTTTGTTGTCAAGAGGTGGTGGGTTGAAAACATGTCTTCAGCTTGCAAAGCTAGTGCATAACCACTTTTTTCGGACGCGATCAGACAACTTGTTCTGGGGGTTCTGAGTTTTTTTTTTTTTTTTTGGATGATGTTTCCTTATCAGTGGAGATGTCCCGCACGGTAGTGGCGGACGAGGGGGAGGGGTTTTTGAAATACTTTGTAAAGTACGTAATAATCCTCTCTTTGAATTTCGCACTCAATTTTCTCTTTCAATTTTTTTTCAATACCGTTATTTATTGGTAAAAATGATATATCAGTCGCATTATTTCTGCATTGAGGGCGTCGGGATCCTCAAAAGAGTAGGGGCTGCAGTTGTTTCACACACCACTGAGCCATGATATCGCTTTTCTGTGCCCGCCACTACTAAACGGTGCGAGATAAATAGCACGATTCAACCAGTCAGTGTGCTCTCCGAAGGAAAAGCTAGCTTGGAGCTTTTGAGTCCATCCTTTATTTATCAAGGAGTATGTGTAAACTATGGCACGTAACACCCTATCATAACATTAGATCGATGGTGGTGCCGGAAGTACATTATAAGGAGGAACCGACAAGCATTGTATATTTCATACGAGCCGGCGTTTTTCGTGCACATTTCCGTCTGCGTTTTTCGGCCGAGTGTCAAAGCATGCAAATGACGAATTGCATAGTAGCCGCTCAGCGCAAAGCAGACGAACAACCATTTCGGCCACACTGACTATGGGTCATAAAATACTAATACGTTTCCTAATGGATCCATTACCGAAGAACCACATTCGCACAGTTTTCGTCACCACATATGGCTAATTAAAAACATCTTATATGTGCACAGAAGCAGAACAGGAAGTTGTATACTATGCACCGTGATAACGAACGAGGGGCGCTTTGGTTCAACTCTCATTCTACAGGGTGCGCCAAAATTGTAGCGAAACCATATGCGCGGACAACTCGACCTCCAGTTAGTAGCCTCTGGTTTGTTCTGTGCGCTGCTTGTTTTTATTGCTTCAATTCGTTCATGCTTATCTCATTCAAGCATGGAAATGCGTCATTTCAAGAATGCTCATGCGCTCCTGCCACCGCTCTTCAACATTGAGCTCCATCGCTAAGGCTTTTCGGCACGCGAGAGCGAGATTCACCAGTACCGTGGAGTGCATAAAAATGTTATCTATAGATAAACACTAAGCACTACAAGAACCTAGGAACCGAGGGTGTTCAATCTAGACGAGGAATACATGAATCTGTGATCACTACGAGCAATCTCAGAAAGGTACGCGGAAGAAATCGCAGGGACCCGGTGTGCTATCTCCGCACGATGTCACGAGAAATGGATGTAAAGCATACTTCGATAGGAAGAATCTTCCGCAAGCTCGTTCATGGGCTAATACTCACTCAGGAAATCGCTCCTGGACCCACCATCAGAACGGGCCTCCGCTTACAAGGCAAGAATGGTGCAGAACTGGTGCAGAGCCAATTTTTCCGACTTCTTCAGCTTTGGCGGGTGCTAGCCAACTCTCCTGATTTGAATCCCACTGATGACAGTATCTGGTCGATTTCGGAAGCAAAAGCCTACTCAAAACCTTGCCGCTTTGTGGATTTTTGAAGAAAGCCCTTCAGAAGGCGTACGACGAACTCGAAGTGCCATACCTGCGTGCCACAGTCGATGCCTCCGCGAAGCGCCTCAGGGCCTGTCTCGATGCCAGCACAGATATTCTCGAATTTTGTTGTTGTTTTTGGTCAACAATGGATCGGTAAATATTATTCTATCATCGGTTTCTCAAAATTGGTACATTTTCGCCCTAGGCGCTTTGTACACCTTTTCCCTATAATTATGGCGCACCCTCTACATAGCTTACTTGAAATTAATTTGGTAAACCCTCTGTGGATGTTTCCATCATTCTGGCTCATTTTGTCGGTATTGTTTGGAAAGCAAAACTGCTGCTGATGGTTCTACAACCTTAACTTAACGTCAATGGTTATTTATCAATTCATTTACTTATCGTTTCACTCAAGGTGTGGATGCTTAAATAAAGGCGCTGCGCAAAAGAAAACGAAACAAAACCAAGATTTCTCAGAGAAAACCAAGAACCAAGATCAAAACCAAGTTTCTCTATACGAGAGAGTTGGGTCTAGATAGTGACCCCACCAATGTCCTCACCCTTACGATATTAATCGTTAGGCATTGCTTAAGAAAAGAGTCTTAGAAAATGCATCAGTCATCATTATGCAGTCCATCACTCCTGCAGAGACTCCAAATGTCCCCTTTAGTTGCAGTGCAGTCGCTGGTGCACATCACGGGAAAAGACTTTTGGATTTTTACCTTGCTCGAGGTGAGAGTCGTCAAAAGGTTTCAAGAATGGAAAGATACAGCAAGAGGAATTTTCCAATTGGCTGAAAGATAGAAAATGCTGTTGAATATGGTAACCACCTTCCACCACAGCAGAAATGGGTGTTGTGTAGGTCGTTGACTCAGTTTCACACTTCAGCAACACTCGTTAGACATCAACCGAAGCATCTCGATGTTCAGTGATCAAAGTCCAAAAATGAACACCTCGCAAGAGGTGATCGAAAAGTGCAGGTTTTTCGTTGCGTTATGACCAAAAATTGGTCGAGAAATTCTAGGAATCGTTCCAGTCACCTCAAAATTGTTATTTGCTGGATGCAACTGAGGGAGGTTTTGACTCAGCACTCCCTCGTTTTGTTCGTCTTTCATTATAAGTACCTACTGTGACGAGGATTTCTAACGTTTTTTTGCACGGAAGTCCCGGCATTCATAGAACTGTGTGGATTTGTGTTCGGATGCCCGATTTTTGCATTCTAGAAACGTTGCATTATTTCTTGTCAAATTCTAGAACATTCTTAGCAAGCAGTAGTGGTATCCAGAAAATAGGAAAGAGCTGAAGAGATAAAAATCACGACCCTCTTCACAAGCACACTTCTCCGAGGTCCACAAAATGATAACCGGCCAATCCAACGATGGTTAGCGTGATTGTGTATGTTATAGACTACGTGATGCAAGGAGACTCAGGAAGTGGGAGTTGGTTTGCTAGCCTGGTTTACGCTCGATTACGCGTTCATGGATCCTAGCCCTGGTTCAATGGTCTAAAATATGTATTGTTTACATTACCTAAGTGAACGCTAATAGCTAGAGTCCAAGTGGGGCACAAATCGCTTTGAATCTCGTTGTCCTCAGCGATGAGGGTATTGGAAATGCCTGTACATCGCGTATAGGGATCTGGACGAACGTTCATACGTAATGAGTTCTGTACTATCGAGTGAAGTTTGTGGCGCTTGTCACGAAACCGTTCCCCCACCTGACCATGATAAAGGGGAATGTGGCATAATTCAGGCATATCCCAGGTGGCGAAGTTTGGCGCCCGGCATACATTCTGACAAAAGTTTTAGGAGAATTATCTAAATCTGAGCTTATATTAGAAGTTGCGAGGGGGCCAGTTCCAGCTGGTTTCAGCGGCTCCTCTTTTTTGCAAATTGTTTCTGAGAAGCCCATATTTGGCTTTTTTGGGGCAAGCCGGAAACATGTCACTCCATCATTCACTGGGGTCAAGTCGGCAGAAGTGAAAAAAGGATTAGGGTTCGCGTATCAATCTGCATCCGATACATTTCCCGTTAAATTACCCTTCTCTCTCCACTACCTAAGCACCTTCTCCTCACTGCCCCGACACCATCATGGAACCACATGAAACTACGTGAATGCAGGCCTGTAGTAATCCTCTATCAATCGTTACAGCCTGACTACTACTCCGGAATGAAGCAACCTTGAAGAGGCCATCCATCTCCTTGCAAGGAAGCAATGAATCGGGACAACAAATTTCACGAGGACACTGCTTCCCCAAGTGAAAGATGAAGAGGATTCTTCACTTTAGATTCTGGATACATTTTCAATAAGCTGTTCAAATTGGTGTAGAAGAGGCCATGTCTACATGACGCGTAAGGTAAGAGGCCTTTCATACTTTTGCCGCGGCGGCGGCGGCGTCACCGAGGCAAAAGTGGCGGCGCGGCAAATGTTGTCGCCGGGCGGCAAAATACCCCCATGACCAATCATTGCCGCACGTCGTTGGGCGACGTCGCCGAGCGTCGCCGCGGCAAAAAAGTATGCAAGCTCTTGCCGCCGGACCCTTGCCGCGACGACGCCGCCGCGACGTCGCTGGCCTATACTTAATCATGGGTGACTGCCGCCGCGGCAAGAGTATGAAACCCACTTAAGGGTTTGAGGTTCAGGCAACTGCCAGAATCCATGTACCTAAGCACAGCTGACCCGAATAGCCTGAGTGCTCGATACAACCAGTCAATTACAGAATGTGTTCTTGTCTCACAAACTGTCCTGGAGCAAAACTGAACTTCTGTGCTGCAGCACCGTCCTGGTGGAGCCAACAGCCCTGCAGCTGAGGTCAAATTCACGAAAAGTCAAACTGCCCAAGAGAGAAACGCGTGCTGTTACCGCAAGTTTGCCCTGTCCTTCGTACACGTCAAGGAGATATAAAGATGAATTGAAAGTGTTCAACCTATATACGACGAGGAAACAGTGTCATGTTTGTACTATGTTTGTATGTTTCAGCCTAATTTTGGTGTATGACTACACGACAATAAGATCATCATGTTTCATGCATCGTTCTAGCGAATGCAGGCGAAAGATATGAAGAAAATCACGACAAACGTCATCAAACAGCTTCCTGAAATATGGGATGAAAAACTATTCATTTCGAATAAACAGCTGACAACACAGCCGAATACACATGAGAATAGAGGAAAAGTCGAATGCTCGAAGGAGAGAAGAAATTACCTCGAATAAGAACCTTCCGTGACTGAAGATGCTTTGAAAAGTGAGTATGTAAGCAAGTAGATCCAATTCCCAATTGTATGTTGACACGAGGATCACTCAACTAGCCCGTCTATTTCGTTTTCGGCGCAGCTTTGTGTTGCTCAGAATCCTATCACCTCAAAGCTCACGTCAGGACTGAGGAAAATGGCAAAAACACTTCACTGTTCTCGAAGCATGCAATGGCATGGGCCATGCGCTGAATAACGGAGTAGAATCTTGAAACTCACACTACATGAAAGAGGATCTGTCCTTTCTGAAATACTGCGATCGTAGCATCTGGCTGAACTTGAATTAGCAGCACTCTTAATAGGCGCCAACATGAAGAAGGTGTAAGGAGCCACTACGCGTCAGGTGATGTCGTGTTTTTTTAGGTTGGTGCGAAATTAATTGCCGTTTCGCGGTATGCTCAAATAAAATTTTTTTCTTTCTTACAATTAAACCGCTTTAAGCCAACTTCTTATATAGTACATCCTGGTAGGGTTTGTTCTTTCTTTCGAATAGTGCTTCGACATTCCGGGTAACTTCTTCTTGAGCTTCTTTATACGGTCCTGAAAATGATGAGCCGACGTGATTTCCGGATGATCATGTTGTACGAGTTCAAACTCAATTATTCTGCAGCGGAGGCAGCCCGTAATCTAGCACTTGCCTTTGGCTCGGAGTCTCCTTCCAAAAGGACAGTGAGATGCTGGTTTGCGAAGTTTACTTCTGGCGATTTTGACTTCGAAGAAAAAGCCGGTCGCGGTCAAAGGGTGTCGCTAGACGACGAATCACTGAGAGCAGCGGTAGAATCGAAACCCGATACTACCACTCGGGTGTTGGCAGCAGACTTTGATGTTAATCATACTACAGTTGTGAAACATTTGGCCTCCATTGGCACGGTCAGAAAAATGCAAAAGTGGACACCCCATGACCTAACCTATAACCAGCGGTCCACTTGCTACACCATCTGTTCTAACCTACTCCTCCGCCAGAAAAACGAACCATTTCTAGACCGCGTCATAACTGTAGATGAAAAACGGCTGCTGTTCTGCTTCTTCGTTAGTTCACTTACAGATGCCCTTTTATCGTTTGGATTTGGCTCCCGCGCTTGTCGCCCAGATATTTGAAAAAAAAATTGTCTTGAAGGTTGCCATCTATACAGGGTGCGCCATAAGTTCTTGCACAGCATATTTAGTATGCCACAGCCGCTGGATTAAACGTAATGACAAGACCTCTATGGCGGTACTGAGCCAACGCAATAGCAACTCAAAACAGCTATCAGATCAGGGATATGTCTCCATTTGCTTTTGTAATGACTCAAAGTTGAGAGAGTAGCGAGCACCTCGTGGCGCGCTGGTGTATCTGGTATAAAACCTCTCGAAGCTTTACCTCAGCTTTATGCTGCGAGTCCGAACGTATGTATGTTATAGCATTTGATTTGCTCTAAAACGTAGTTGAGTACGGCTATCCAACAGAGTCGGATTGGCGTTATAGAAGAGTTCGCTCTGAGCACGGGATTTCAGCCTTGCAGCATTTGGGGAGGAGCAAATGCCACAGAGCAGATTCTAAGCTTTACAGAAGCGGCATCTTTGCGCTGTTCAACTTGGTTTTCAAGCAGCAAGGTGTCTTCGCTTCAAAAATACTCTGCGAGTGAAATCCAGAGTAACTTTGATGTTGTGGTTCATAAAAAACTGAAAAAATTGCTCGTACACGCCCTCTTCTTAAAAAAGTTTCTAAAATTTCTGCAAGGGAGGGAAGATGGAATCCCAGTACATCCTGTGAATTCCTCGATGTCTCCTCCGTCTACTCCAATGATTTGGTGGGAAACGTTTTGATTTGCTCTGAGTAGTGTCTTCCGTTCGAAGAGACAGTGTCACCGCGCGCCAAACCGTGCCGCGAGCAGCTCACTTTTCTCTCAGGTTTGAGTTACTACGGAAGCAAGTGATGATATATTCCGGTTCTGATAGGTGATTTGGGTTGATACTGAGGTGACTCATTTTCGCTATAGAGGTCACGCCATTATGTTGAATTCAACGGCTGTGGTGTTACTAAGTATGGTGTGCAAGAACTTATGGCGCACCCTATATACTACGCTAATCACGAATCTGACGTTTACCCCTGAGAGCACGTTTCCACCAAGTCCCGTGCATATTTCACGAGAAGTCAATGAAGCCATTAAATCAATAATCTTTGTGCAGAATGGTTGTCAGATATGTGATCAACGTTGTTCGTCGATCCGGGCACGCCTCGAGCAAAACTCAAAAATCAACATATCAATAAACATGTCGCTCCATGGTTGTCAGGTCCGTGATCAGCGTGATGGATTGTCTCAGTGGGCACATTTGTATCTGGATTGGAGCTAAACTGAGAAAATGGATAAAATTGATCAATAGATCGATATCCGGATCGATAACATCCTGCGAGGAGTATCCTAGACCCCAGCTGGGTTTGGATGGTGTCCCATGTTCCCCGCACTCCTTACTTCGCCACTTCTTTCAAATACTCGCTTTCATCGTTTGAATTTGGCGCCTGCCCAGATTTTCGAAAGAAAAATTGTCGTAAGCGTTGCCATGTTTTATGTATAGACTAGACGGTACGCCCGGCTTCGCTCGGGTATTTCATTTCTCCCGGCAGTTTAACGCTGATGACGACAACTGTTAAAGCCAAAGATCCTTTCATAGTGCTCGTCATTTTCATGATCAGCCCAGAAATCCTTTTTCATTCACCTCTGTCAGAAAGTAGGAAGAGTTGTTTTGTTGATGAATTCTTCTGAAATCCTTGCTACATTCACGTTCGTGTGTTGGAGAACCCCAGTGGACGTGTTCTTACTTATCACTAAGTGAAGGGAGAAAAATCGACAAAATCGATAACGCTGTTCTCGTGGAATGTGATTGACTTATTCGTATTCAGCGTATTGAAGAACCCAAGTGGATCTGACCTCACCGACCCGTTGGCAAAAATAGCGAAAAATTATTACTTCATGCAAAACGATTGTCATATTCGTGCTCAGCGTGTTGGATAACCCCAATAGACATGCCCTCACCGACTCGTGAGCAAAATTCGCGAAAAATCAATAAAATCGATAAATCAATACTTCATGCAAAACGGTTGTCATATTCGTGTTCACCGTATTGGATAACCCCAGTAGTGGCCCCACCGACCCTTGGACGAAAAAAGCGAAAAATCAATAAAGTCGATAAATCGATAAATCAATCGATAACCTAAAGAAGCCTAAAACCTCCGCCGGCCCGAGTTGCATATGTATGCAAAGTTTGGTCCCGATCGGTTAACACTCTGCGATTTCTATTCGTTACATACATACACACAGACATTCTACTTTATATATACAGATTCCACAGAGGTCTTTGCTATTCCGGAATTCTCAAGTTCCGCAATTGATTTCTCTTGTAAATCATCACTGAGGCGAGCAACGCTGAAGAGTTCTTTGGAGCAGTTGAAGTTTGTGATGACAACAAAATCAACCACTTTAGAAACTTTTTGAAACAGGCTTTTTTTCGCTATGTCTCGCGTAATGCAATTTTAGAGACCTGAATGTACCCATTCTTCTGGAATAATGGAAGGAAGTTCTCTTGCAGGCACATAAGCCGCCCCCTTGCCCCCCTTCACGAAGGAATGCGAGCAAATTTGTAATAGTGCACCAAAGATGAACGTCATCGTACAGAGTGTTATACGAGTATTGCGGCTAGTTCTCCAGGTAGTTCTGACGAATCTCCTTGAAAATAAGAAGGCGGAAGATTTTTGTGGTTCTGTTATCCTTTTCTAGCTCTTGTGGATGTTCGGACTTCTGAATTCGTCTGCAAAGAAGTGCTGCGACCGTGCTCCGGCCTGAGAGACTTAATTTGTATGTTGAGGATTGTGAATAGAGATTGAAGTACATAAAATCTTTTATGAAATGAGCAAATCTCGAAGCATGCGTTATGCGTCATCCATACACAAGAAAGCAAGCACACTGCATCAGAATTTGGAAAAAAAAACTCGGAAGAATGTGAAATCCATTACATCTTAACGATACCGAGCGACGATAGGTCAAAGATTACACTTTACCTACACAGCAACTTCTTGAACCATTCTTGAACCACTAAAAGCTTTGGTGATCTACGAAAACATTTATTTCAGAGATGCACTGTTACGTAAAAGACATTGTTCACACTTCCTGAATGTGATGTTCCGAATCTCCAGTTGTACTTTCACACTGAGTGATTCTCCTTAGGCTTCAGCGGTTTCTGTTGATGAATATCGGAAAAGGAGTGCAGCTCATTAGGTACGTGGATGCTTTATATTGGAGATAAAGCTAACAGGACTGTTTCACCAGAGGGGATCTTTGAGAATATGCATAGAGTCCAGTACGTCTAAATTGGCATTCGAAAAACATTCCCCGGAATACTCCTGTGTAAGCATCATCCCCATCTATCAAAAACCTTTTTGTGCCTGATTTAATTTAGGCGCCTTCCTTTACGTTCAGTCAAACGGTCAGTTTGAACTATTATAGAATTCCTGAATTTCTTCCTCTGACAGAATTAATTTTGGGAACGAAGTTTGGTTGAAGAGCCATGATAGTACTCCTAGAAAAGAAGAATTAGTGGCTCAGTGCATTAGAAGCGAACCAGTGAGGCAGAAAAAAATTGTTGAATATGGTGATCATCTTTCAGCACAGCAGAGATGATTGTTATGTTGTCGTTGACTCAGTTTCACACTCTAGCAACACTTGTTAGAGACCAACAGTGTCATCTCGATGATCAGAGATTAAGGTACGAAAACGAATACCTCACAAGAGGTGGTGGAGAAATTCGAGTTTGTTTTCGTTGCACTATGACCGAAAATTTCTAGAGGTCCTTCCAATCACTTCAGAATTGTTATGCCTCGGCATTTATAAAGTTGCCTAGATTCGTGCTCGGGATGTGCACACCATTTTCCTTTAATTCCAGAAAAACCGCATTAATCCGTTGCATTGGTTCGTCGAATGCAAAAGTGTTTTTAGCAAACAACTGTGGTATCCAAAAGATAAGCTAAAACTGAAGAGGTGAAAATCGCGACCCCTGGAAAACACGATGCATACCAAAATATTGTTCTCACTGTTTGAACGCTAATGACGGAAGCGCAAATGGACACAAACCGCTCAATCGTTATCTTCAGAATTGAGATTGTTGAAGGCAGATGAAAAATTGAGGCTGTACATCGAAATCAACATAATCTTTTCGGCAGCAGCTATTATAGGTTGATCAAGCATTTTCGTATTGGAAAGCTATGCCGTGCCCTCAGCAAGCTCATGGTAAATGATGAACCGTCTCGTCCACTGGCCTCAATTTCAAAACTTTCAGCCAAAGGATCCCGTAACTTGTAGAAGTTTCTGTGGAACTTAAAGTACATCTTTGCTCTCGGCGGCTCGTGTCTCTGATGTGAAAACGAACGTGATCCCAGAGGTGAAAAGCTGCCATGAAGAATGACCGCTACCGATGTCCGTATATCGCATATAACGGAAATGGAGTAGAGGGACAGAAATCTGGTATGATTTATGTGATGGTGGTTTTGTTACATACGAAATCTCTTAGGCTGAGAATATGTACCTTGACAGCATAAGGGCAATTTACAGCAGCCATCAAAAAGTTATGATCAGAGCCATATTGGCCGGGAAATCTCTTGCCATACTCGCTTCCGAGTTGAGCTATCTGACCTAAATTTTAGTATGTACTGAAACTCACCATGAGCGCTTTCCAATGGCAGCTTGCCATTGACACAGTTTCAATTAACATGGATTATTGAGCTGAAACATTAACTTTCTCGGATTTCGTAGATTTTGTATACCATCCCAGCTATTGACTACTGGGAGAAAGGAAGAGTTGGTACAGATTGAGCACATATGTATTTGTCTATTATTTCCACCACAATGTTATTACTGCGCTTCCTTTGCTGCTCAAATGGGAGGACAAAATTAAGTAATCGAAATCACCAAAAATCGGTTTAACCAAAAACCAAAAATCGACATATGAACGAACGTCAATTGCGATTACTACTACTGCTACTGGCTGCGCCACGGTGTCGGCCAATTATTTGAGAAATAAATTAATGGCGGCCGACAACGCACCGCATTTCGCCCTTCAAGGCAACACCAGGGCACAGCACGAGGTGGTCGCCAGTGGCTGGAGACTACTAAGGTTTTTTAGGTTCAGAAATAGGCTACTAAGTACCCACGCATTGAGGCTCTTTCGGAAAATTTTCAGAAAGTCATACAAATAGCCTCCAATGAAGTCTAAGAATGATTTTTATCTAGCAACACGTAAAAGTTGCGATTTGTGGAGATTTAGTCCATTTTTATCTCAAATCTGAGCTGAAACCTTCGAAAAACTAATCAAGACACGGAAATGTTGAAACCTGCGAGAACTTGGTCGAACTTGTCCGCGGACCTGTCAGGAACAGGAAATTGTCATTGGAGGGCGTTTTCATCCCAACCCGGAAAATTCGCCAGGAACTTTCTCAAGCTCGAAGGAGAGTTTTGATGAGTTGTCGACTCTAGGAAGTCCGCCTAGGAGGAACCAATTCTCCTCCTAAATGGCATCCTCCATTATTGGAAAACCGTCTTCGTTTTTGAAAGGAAAACCGTCATTATTGGTCAAAAAATGGTCAAACGCCACTTTTTGACCATTAATGACGGTTTATTCCAAAAACAAAGGCCGCTTTTCAAAAACGAAGGATGCCATTTCGGGGGAGAATCGCTACCCCCAGCGCACATTTCTTGAAGTTGACAGCGCATCGAAACATTCCTTCGAAAAAGTGAAATTTCTTGCGAAAATTCTGGGTTGGGGGAAAAACGTGCTTCGATGCGAATTACGCGCTCCAGGCCCACACGTGGCGGAAACATTTTTACCAGAACTTTGGTCGTCGCATATTTGTTTCATTGTTCTTTAACAGTAACCATGACGTATCTATGAAAACGCCGGGTCTTTAGGCAGCAGTTAGCTGCTGCCAGCCAGTGATGCTGCCTAGAAGCCTACGGTTGCCATGGACCGTACCTAACCTCATGGAAAGCGTTTCTGAACATATTGGAAGCTGAAAATTGGGTATTGTTTGGTTGGGTTTGTTTTTTTTTTGTTCTTTCAAGTTGGGACTTTCTCGAGAAGTACCAGAAAAGTCTCACAAATAGCCTCTAGTGATGTTCAATAATGATATTCCATTTAGAAATACAAACGATCCGTGAAGATCCGGTCCATTTATCTCAAGTCTTAGCTGAAATCTCCTAGAAACTAAGCACAATGCGGAAATGTCTAAACCTGCAGGAACCGGGTCGAACATGTTAACGGACCTGTCAGGAACAGGAAATTGTCATTGGAGCACGTTTCCATGCCAACCTGGAAAATTCCTAAGGAAATTGTTCAAGATTGAGGGAGTGCTTTGATAAGCTGTCTTCTCCAAGAAATCCGCCTAGGAGGAACCAAATCTCCCCCATTTCACATCGTAATGAGTCCATGTGTGCTTATTCACAAAATTTATCACTTGGGCTCAGATCATGCAGGTATACGATGGTATCAGGAAATCGTTCATAAGATTTGTAAAGAGCAAAGCAAGAGCTAAGGCATTCATCGATCTAACAAATAGTATCACCACTCTAGTCAATATGCACATTGGGTGGATCTTCAACATCTGACAAGTAGAACTGCTTAGAGAACATGGAAGAGGAGAAGATTGACTCGAGTTTCTTTACACGTTTCTACACTTCTTGGGTTTTTTCTCAGGGCCTCTGGCGGAGTCTGGCTCACCTGCCAGGAAATGTTCGGTTAGATTCTTCACAAACCTATTGAAATGGATATGGCGAGGAGGTTATCGGGACCATTCAAAACGATTCTGAAATAGCGTGTATATGAAGAAAAGCAAAATTATATAAATTGTGTTACCTCACGTAAACGTCCATGTTCGTTACGGATTTGGAGGCGCTGTGTTCGCGAAGGTCCTTGTAAAGAAAAGAGCCCCGCTCCACCTGTGCAGTGTTCGAAGGGATGATGACCTGCACCTTCCTCATGGTGACGTGCGCTGCTTTGGCGGACATGAGCTTCACAAGGGCTTCCACAAAATAAGACAACCTTTCTTCTCCTAATTGCAGAGCTCCAACAGCTTCGGGTAGGAGGTTGCGAAATAGTGTGCAGAATGAGGAGGTTTTTCTCTAACCGAGGAGACGGCCCTTTATGCCGTCTCCCCCACCCCCCCCCCCCCCCCCC
>JARK01001566.1:4985-28459 GCA_000688135.1 Ancylostoma ceylanicum
AAGGGGGGGGGGGGGGGGGGGGGGGGGGGGGGGGGGGGGGGGGGGGGGGGGGGGGGGGGGGGGGGGGGGGGTGGCACCTACCCCAAGTCGATAATTTGACTTGTCCTACACGTTAGGACTTGTCGGCTGACATGCCCAAAGCGCTCTGGCCGGTTAACTTTCCTAACTTACGGTGGTTAAATGAATTGCAAACAAGTCAGAACGTGTACAACAGGTCATATCATCGACCAGTTCCGAGTGCCCCCCCCCCCTCCAACCACCATAACGTTGTGTGGCCGTGGGTCAGGTAATTGGCAATGGGCCACACCATGACATACTAGGAGCAAAAGTTGCGAAGCAAGATTTTTCTTCAGATATGGCCTAAACCAAGGCGATTCTCATCCTAGAGCATGAATATTCGCCGAGGGTCACCCTTATTCAGAGTCTCAGGAGTCCAGTGATCCTTCCAGCCAGTATTTCCACCAGGTCCAACTGTAAACTGTGACATGGAGAGAGCGCTAGTACGACCTCAACTGTGACGGGATCGCTTGTTCACGGAATGTATGAACCCTGGGCCGAGATGCATCATTGAGATTACCCAGGGTAAACGTGCAGTGGGTAAATTGGAGTTTTACTGGAACGTAACACGTTTACCCTGGGTAATCTCACCGGTGGCCCGTGAATTGCTGACTCCAACCAACGACCCAGTTACATATTCTGAAGATGCTCTAATCCAATTCACGACTACAGATTCAAATCGACGACTGGTATCGGTGCCACTGGCTCAGTCCACATCAGCTCAACTCCTCATTTACGAATGTGCAGGTGCCCTGCCGTCATACGACCTCCCTGCAGTGAATCTTGTACCATTACAATTGGACGGTTACCATCGTGCAGTACCAGTTCAAAGACCGGTAAGCGATCCACACACATGTAGTTTTTTACAATTTTCATAGCAAAAACTGGTGTCCTGCCAGTCTACCCATCACAAATGGGACACGGAAAAGCCAAGATGAAACCTGGTTAGTCACCAATGACCATTAGTTATTACTATACTGATTTGTATTACAGGTTCCACAATTCATGGACGCATCGGAGGATGGCAGCGAAACCTCTGGAAGCGAAGGAAACTGTAAGTTGTGATATTAGTTAATTTAATTACTGTGTACAATGGGTAGTTTTAGCCAAATGGAGCGACGCTGCGAGGAAGAGATACGAGCGCTATAAGAGGAGCTGGAAGAAGTACAGGATTACCAAACAAATTTAACTACCTCGCAGTTATAATAAATATTATGGCCTGACCAACTTCGTATTACATATCCAGGAAAATACATATACGCGGTGCGGGCACTCTGATTCTCTGCTGCACCGAGTCCTGCTGGGCAGAGACACGGAGAAAAACCGATAGGTCGTGGTTTCCCGCTGCCTCGAGAGGTGCAGCAGACAACCAGAGTGCCCGCGCCGCGATCCCGCCCCTTGTGTACGGCCGCTTGGAGTTCACTGAATATTATGGCTTTAAAAAGAGAAAAAACAACTGTAAACGCTAATATTTATCCGAAACAGCTAAAAATCAGGAATTTATCCGGATCCCAAGTCGTGGTCCATAGTTTTCCTTCCATAGTCATAGAGCCCTGCTAAAACTTCTGAGTTTGTCTCTATAAATAACCCTAGGCCGGTTCAATTTCCATTTTTACGGGTTCTATGGGCACATGCGACGACTGCGATGAGCCTGAAAACTCACATTACCCATCCGGAGCATGAATTGCCATCGATTTCGATACGGGACTATGGTTTAGAAGCCCTCAGAAGTCATTAACTTACTCTTTGAAGCCCAATCCTTGGAGAGCTTCGGAGCCGGAAGCGCCGGTCCGTTGTACAGTCGTCCACATGAGAGAAGAAAGAAGAACTGTAATTATACGTAATTAAATAATGTAATTAAATACTGTACAAAAGACTACGGCGGGCGTCTATGACGGTGGCCTTTCCGCGGCCTCGAAACCCACGCGACGCAACCGCGCCGCTCGTGCAAGAATCCTCTCCGGGACAACATACTATGAGGTTTTCTTGATAGCCAGTTAGTTTTCTTATTAGTTAACATCAAATGTGATGAACAAGCATCAAGAAAACCCATATTGACCACTGCGGCGGCAATCTCACCATGAGCGGCGCGGTCGCGCTGCGTACTTTTGTGAACGCAGAAGGGCCAGCACCATCGACGTCCACTGTAGTAGTACTTTACTGAGTGTCTCAAGATCCTACCTGCTGCCGGAACATCTTTATACAGACAACTGCTAGCATAGCTTGCACAAGTGGGAAGAACAACACGAACCATGGAAGCGCATTCAACGCGGCTGTCATTAGATCGAGCACGAATGTCGTGTCTGAAGGAGTGTTTTAGGGAGTTTTCCAAGAAAGTGTGGCCTAGGAAAAAAAGGCCACTGCAGCGCCGTGGCCTAATCGAGGGCAGAAATCAATAATCGATTGGTGCTGCCGCGTCGCTAGGGCGGGCGCGTCGCAACATTTCAGGCATACCCAATGCCTAGATTAAATACTGTTTATTTTCAATTTGTACATGTTTAAAAACAACACATGATTTCAATCATTATACCTATTCTTGTTTTCTCGTTGGAAGAACATTATTTATAGCTACTTCTAGCTTCGGTCATTTCTCTTGTCACATCGCTGCTGTGCACGCGCATTGCGCTGCGGCAGCGCCGTGGCCTCGTCAAAGGCAGAAATCAATCATCGACTGGTGCTGCCGCATCGCCTTCACGGCCGCGTCGCGGCTCAAGATTTCAGGCGCACAAATTCTTTCATAGAATTTTGCTTGATTTTAATCTGTATATGTGAAAACAATACCTAATTTTAATTGATACACCTAATTTTGTTTTTTCGTTCTAAGGAAACTCTCAACAGCAACAGGATCACCCTACAAAGCTTAGTTGTGAATAATTTTTTGACTATCAACTCATTGATTCTTTTATTTTTTTTTTCGTTTGCCCGCATAGCATAGACAAGTTGTTATTGGGCAAAATACGCTATTTTCGCCTATATCTCTCATTGGTCCATTGGTAAAATATCCGCGTTTTGCCAGGAATCAACGTCAACGAATGTCACCAACCTCCTCCTCCCTCCAGCAGGCCACTGTCCTTGATCCAGTCGTAAAGGAACTTGAACACGAACTGAACGGACGTCATGCCAAACGAAGGACCATACATTATATCAGGAATCAGAGCGTAGGGAAACAGTAGCCACATGTCGACGAACGTGAACACAGTACGCTGCAAAATCAGCCATTACATACTCTCTGTGATTTGTGATAAGATTGAGGCTCTCTGACCTTCTGTGGCTTCTTTGAAGCGACGGTGTAACAGCAAAGACAGCTGCCAAATAGACAAAATAGGAAATAGACAGCGGTCATTATACAGAAGAGCACGTAGGTGAGAAGGGTGAGGAAGTCGACTGGGGTGTAGAACCACTCGACGGCCATCCACTGCACGAAAAAAAAATTGTTAAAAAATATCTATGAGTCGGAAATGTGGGAAGAATGGGTTGGAGGAGGATAACAATTTATTATGACTTCCGATTTCAACACTCACAAAATGGCTACCGAGAATTCCACGAATTTTTCAGATTTGCACTTGTATTCACGGCATTCATGGATACCTAATCATAAACAAGGGTTGCCCAGGAAAAGTACCGGTCTTTTCTCCTTACCCTTCGATTGCTCACTTCACTTTCCTCCAGGACAAAGGCAAATAGTCCTCATATTCTTTTCTACAGTCGTAGCCGCAGAATCCAAAAACTTTCGCGTGGCGAGCCCATGTCTCAGCAGTTCACTCGATCTACCTTCAAACCAACTATTTTGCCTACATAAGCAAAACGATGTTGTGTGTGGACGCGTGGTCACCTAATCTTGCATCACAGAATGCCGCCCGTTTGGTCTGCCGCGCCGCGGCACCCGTGCGACGCGTTCGACCAGCCGGGTGCTGTGGTTGTAGGGTGTTGTCTGTATTCATGTGCTTATTTTCTCATACAATCACTTTCAAAAGATGGAGAGAAAGAGAAAACGGTAGAAAATAACGTCAGACACAACAACATTCACTCTCTTGCGTTGCGGAGGTGGTGCGGCGCGGCAGGCCAGAAGGGCGCTATTTTGTGACACAAGGATGATTGCGCTGTAGATTACTAGCTATGCGCTTGGGAAATTTTGTCAAAAGAATCAAAAGAATAATATTCTCATGTAAAAAAGGTAGGAGTAATTAAAGATACGGATTTCGCTTTATGACCAATCCATAATTAAAATTTCTAGAACTTTGGTTTTACCACTGTTTCCTTACATGTGGCTCTCTCGATTTCTATTCGTTGACTACCGAAACGAGTACCACCCTACAGTGTTCTCTTTTTTTTTTGTAGAAAATAATAACAGACCTGTGCGAAGAAACAAAATAGCACTATAATATTGAGCACTGGTATAACAAGTATAAAGAATATGAGGTTAAAAATCCAGTTGTCGGCGAGACGAGGGACACATGTTGTTATCATTACTTCGATGTAGACAAAGAACATTCCTAAATTCAAAATGTTTTTTGTTCCTTATGACACGTGAATAATTTCGATCCTCACTAAATCGCCCGTTGAATTCTGTAATTGAATTTTCTGGGTTTTTTTTTTGTTTTATGGGTGAAATCGCTGCAGCTCATGATCCCGAGAAGAATTTATTGATATTTATCAGAAATCGATGTGGTTCTCTTCTAAATGTTTTCCTTCCACCACAAATTTACTAGTTCATCATCTAGTGAGCGCCGATTGAAGTACATTTTGTTCGCAGGCTCGGGAAACACGCAGCGCGACCGCGCCACTTGCCCTGGGATTGTCGTCGTGATAGCAAACCATAGAGTTCTCTTGATAGTTAGCCTGTTTTCTTGATAGTTATTACCAGATAGAATTTAAAAAGTCATCGAGAAAACCTTGCTTCGCTACTATGGTGGAAATTGCAGCGTGAGCGTCACGGTCGCGTCGCGCACCTCTCGAGTCCGCAAAAAACGCACCTTCACTGACGCTCACTGTATCTGTACTAGGAGATAGCTCACCGCATGGGAAGATTGATCGTGAGAAATTCTCAACTTGTTTGGAACTGTCGGTCCATTCCGGAGAGATTATGTAGTTCGGCCAGGGAGCTTTTTCCGCGAATGAGCCGTAGGAAGCCTTAATAGCGATACTGGTAAATTTATTATTTTCATTATTCACAGCAATTCTTGTATACCCGGAAATTTCTTCTAGGAATTACAACTCCAACAAAGCATTTTTTCTGGATTTATGATTAGCTTAAGTATGGGAATGCGACTAAATTATCCAGATTCTGATTGACAAAACCACATGGCGGTAAACTTACCAAATGCAGGATTCCCCACCATGAGCAGTTCATCACATGCCATCTGATCGCCGTTCGACGCATTCTCCTTCCAAACAACGCCATGTACAGAAGTAGGATACAAGCGGCTCCAGAAACACAGATCACCACGCCGTACGCGGTCCGGTCTGGATCCGGGGGTCCACTCATGTCTGGAAGAGGAGGCGAGTGAGTATAAACGCAAGAAATGGTGATTAAACAGTTGTTTTTCAGTAAAATGTGTGTATATGTGTAGGTAAGCCAGAAAGATGCGTTTCCTACCATAACCCGTTTTCAAAAACAATGAAAAAATTATGGATTGGCTCAGTCAAGTTGCTGAATACATAAGACATCCAGAAGTAGCTGTTGACGATTCCTGAGAGGATTTGCAGGGACCTCATTCTTCATGTAAACATTTCCTTCAAAGCTTAGAATAAAATGTGATTATTTGGACACGACATGGACGTTTTTAAAGGATTTGATGAAAAAAAAAACAGAGAAAGCCATACAATGGTCAGGAAACTGTAGGCCTCAAACTGTACTCGTAAAGCAGTACACTGTAAAAATTCACCTCGATGCTTGCCGTTCAGTCGGATAAGGGTCTTAGCGATTTGAATTGCTTTTAGGGCGTCTTGTCGGGAAATAGGCATGGGTTCATAGAATTATCGGGAGTTACCGGCCGTCTGGCTCATTAGAGCTACCAGGCTTTTCAGGATGTGGTCACGTCGAATTGCAGTTCAAATCCTGACCTTAGGTAAGAAGGTTTAGCGAAAAGCCTCCATGAGGAAGCGAAATGAATTCCAAAATTTTCTTCGTCAAAGCTATGCAGGTGTTAAATCACGGCTGCTAGGCAGATACAAAACAATAGAATTATCTACGCTCTGTCGCGACATTTCATTGTTTTCAAAACAACGACATCGCCCGAGGGATTACTGTAAGAAACAGTGTCACTCACCGTGGACGAAATGCTGAACCGAATGATGACGAGTGGGCGATCAGTGACCTTTAGAGCAGCCCATTAAATTGAGAACACCGGCCGGGCTACATTACCTAGCGCTGGCAGATGCAAAGAATTAATTGGACAATTCTAACGCGAGCTCCCGAGGGTGAAAGATTAGACTGGTCTGTTGCGTTGCTAGGTGATCTTCGTCTAAATAATAACTGCCTCCGTTTTGCGCGGTGACGAATGGAGTGAGTAAAAGTCTAATCCAGGTATCTTTGTTGATCCTGCGCCAACGAGTTTCTCCTGAGATCCAGGAAAAGTGGTGTGTAAATGCGACACGAAACTGAGGAGAACTTACCTGGATTTTCCCCAAAATCTTGCAATTTCTAGTGAAAATCTGGTAATTTGAATGACTTACACAAGGAACAGATGGAATTTCCAAGAAAGCCCCTATACTCATTGAAACTGACGATTTACGTGGACTTTTCCCTGAATCTATTTACTTATGAACTGCAGCTCCACGACCATTTTTCCTGAATCTTTAGTCAAAGGGCCTTCAACCAAAGGGCATCTCGTAAAACCTACTCAATCGATTTAAATGTGTAAAATTCCTCCTGATAAAACATGAGAAAGTGGAAGAGAAACCCTAACTTCGATAGAGAGAAGAATCACCACAGAGGACCTGCAAAAATTTGATATGCAAGTCCTAGCGGTTGTTGTTTATGGCAACTTTCACGGAAATTAGCCGTGTGACTCCAGCTCTCTTGATTTACGGTCTTTTTTAACAACGTGCTTTCAGTTGCGCATGCTTAGTATTAGAAATATCTTCATACATTTTCACAAAAGTATTGTAGTGTATTGTAGTGTTTTTATGTATGTGTTTGTTAGATCAGTGCAGCGCTCGTAGGGGCAGGTGGCATAGTATTTGCAAAAGTTGTGGACCCGATGGGGTCTGAACCCTTGATCACCAGAACGACTAACAACCGCTCTATCCTCTCTACTACGCATGTGTAGCTGTAGCGGTTCACTCGATCTATGTATGTACCATCAAACCAAATGTCTTGTCTACCTCAGAACATTATACAAAACGTTGCCGGAAGCCTTCCTGGACTACCCGAAGGAGATCACGGGGGACGTCGTGCAGTGAACCCCGAACACTGCATCGCAGAAACTGCAGAGCAGAAACTGCGCTTAACTTTGGATCTCCAACGGAGTGGAACCAGCGATAGGGACGGATTGCAATCCGCCGCTCTAATCACTCAGCCATCCAGGCTACTTTTTGAGCGGGTGCTTGTTGGGTAAGTGCGGCGTTCATAGGGCTAGGCAGCATGGTACTTGCAAAACCTGGGACCCGGGCGGGATCCAAACCGTTAATCACCAAAATGACGAGCAACCACTATGCTACGCGTACACGTCTCAGAAGTTTGCGCGATCCACTCACAAACCAACCATTTTGTCTATTTACGCAAAACGTTGAGAAACTCACAAGTATATACAGTACTGGCCAAAAAGATATCACCTTTTGAACTTTCGTTCATAACTTCTTTTGAAGTGAAGCTTGAATTTTCTAATTTTGGGGGATAATGTTACTACTCATTGCTGATAAATAGAGCTACTATCACCTCACTGCGCTTGCAAATTCTTATAATAAAAATTTTTTACTCAAAGAGGTCAAAATCCTTGGTTTTGCACTACTCGCATTCAATTACTGTGCGACTTCCAGTAAAGCAATTTCCACCAAAATCGAACTTTTTCCAGCGAATGGATTCATATCCAACGTAATTTCGGTAAGCTGAGGAGGAATCCTGACGTTTACGGAGCTCAGTTGACATCACTAAGGAATTGACCTCTATCGGCGGATTTAGCCATTCTGTATCACAATTAGGGCCCTGTTTTCGAATAGATCTTGTTCTACATGATGCTCTAGCTTGAGCAGAAAGAGAGTGCTTGTACTAGTGCTCCCTGGATGCCTATCTAATCCAGTTATCCTAGCTGGACATAAGCTCACCATTGGGTCACCTTACGAGTTTCAAGTTTTGCATTTTTATCTCGATGGGGAAAGATAAGTTCATGAGTGCATCGTTGCTAATGGAGAACCGACATGGTTGCTAGAATGTCTAGGGAGACGCTGACGTCTGGGGCTATCGGAAATTGATGAGCTACGAGGGCTCAAAAATGAACACCAGCAACAACCTGTGAGGGGCTGCGAGCCTCCACGCTCTTTTCTCAAGATTCATTCTTTAGCATGAAAAGCATAAGCATATAAGCGAATTTTTGAGTCACCCGACGGATTTCCCTTTCAATGTGCCAGGTTTCGCAGAAATAGAGCACGATGCCTCACTCCTCTGACATATTCTGAAGACCAGGGCATTTTTGCGTGCCATACCCTGCATGATTCGAGACTTGGTGGGTGTTATATTTCCATGCGGTAATCTAGAAAAGTATACGCATCATTTCAGATAAAAACTCCTCTATCGTATTTCCATCCAGCGAGCACTAGTGCAAGCATTTTCTTTTTTCTCAAGCTAGAGCATCAAATAGAACAAGATCCAGCTCAAAACAGGGCCGTACGTGAGGTCCAGAGTGGCTGAAAGAGTCGAAAGAGGTCAATTCGAAGGTGAGATCATCTGAGCTCCAGAGATTTTAGGATTTGGCCCCAGCCAACTGGAAATCTGTTGGATATGATTCCATTCGATGAAAAAGATTCGATTTTGGCGGAAACTCCGCTCGTGGAAGTCGCACAGTACTGGAATTTAAGTGGTGCGAGATCAAAGGTTTTGACTTTTTGGGTAAAAAATTTTTCTTATGAAAATTTGCAGGGGCGGTAAGGATATTAGTAGCTCAATTCATTACTAACGAGTTGTTGCAGTAACCCCCAAAACTAGAGATCTCAAGCTTCACTTCGAGAGAAGTTATGAACAAAAGTTTAAAAGGTGATATCTTTTTGGCCAGTACTGTAAATGTATCGCCTTGCCGGATTCAAAGCTTCACAGTCCTTGACGTTTCGTGAATTACGGAGAACATACTACTATTTATTTAAGATCTAGCATGCTCCAGATGCAAATCACGGTGTTGCCCACAGTTTTTCTTGATCATAAATTGTGTGTGCACTGATGATAAATCATAAGTTGTGATCATAAATTGTGTGTGATCATAAAATGTGTGTGTGTCTACGAAAAAGTTCATAGAAGAAGTGGAGGATAAATGTCGAATGAATGAATAGTTCTGATTTCCTGATTCCATACGCATAGTGGAGATGCACGATGCATATGTGAATGTTTTAAATATGATCTAGTATGCACACAAGTAGTCCGGACATTGAAGAGCAATTATCTGGCGTCCGAGCCAGCATAATTGAGATAAATATCACATAATCAATGATCCGGAAGATATGATTCACACATTTGTTCAGCGACTTTGCTGAAGCCTCAATGCTGCAGTTTTAAGGGACTGCTTTTATTACGTAGTTCCCTTGGTGTTCCGCAAGTGATCTTCAGCTGCACTTCATATGTAGTGGTACGTCTATAGCAGGGTCCTAGCCTCCTCAATCTGAACTCTGGTGGTCCTATTGCACTGCTTGGCTGGATTTCTGGAGGAGGAGTCAGCAATGTGGTAAAGGGAAAACTTATATCGATGAAAAGCGAAAAAAGTTAATCGGTTCGGAAATGCACGATTCTTATAAAGGTAAGTGCATCGAGACTCCACGAAGTGTGCAATCCACGAGGCTCTCAGGAATCTACTTGGAAGATGCTAGTGTTAGGAAGTCATAAAACCCCAAAGAGCACCACAAGACATTTTTTGAAAACGGTTCAGCAATGTGTTTTGTAACAAACAATTTAATTAGTTCTCTATTTATAATTCAAACATTCTTTAAATCAATCCAGGAAAATCGACCAAGCTCAGGTCTGATAATTGATGGACCCCCTCTTATTTGTTTATTTATTTATTTATTTATTTATTTATTTATTTATTTATTTATTTATTTATTTATTTATTTATTTATTTATTTATTTATGCATTTATTTATTTACTCATTTTTTATTTATGTGCACGTACGTGCGCTATACAGTTTTATATACGCCACAAACACGGAAGGGTGATAGGTGAACACTTTACCCAAACTTTATGCCGAGGGAGCGTGACGTCAGCGTCACCACCCGCCATTATTCGCCAATTTTAATTACATAGAAAATCATCACCGTTGTAATCGTAGTAGTAATAAACAGGTGTGGTTGTTGTCGTTGTTGTCGTCACCGCTTTTGTTGTCTTCTTTTGTGTGTCGACATTGGTAATTTGACAAAACAGCAATGCAAGAAGCATCCACCTCATGAAATTATCCACGGGCACAGATCTGCAATGCAGGAGGATCGTAGCGGACTTGTGAAATAGTTGAAAATTTTGAAGATAATCGGAATGCTTAAAAATCGCGACAGGAACACATGGGTTTATTGCGAGGGAAAAATATGGCAATCAGGGGGAAAACCCTCTTTGAAGTTACGAGAACATCTTCGACTTTGTGTTCCACTGCATTCTCACTAGTCTATCACTAAGCTCTCACAAATGAAAAAAAAAGCTTTCCCAAATTAAGCGTTGTCGCTGGCATCCCAAAGTTTTTTTTTTCGAGACAATCCAGAAAAACCTATCCAGCAAAATAAGCAATCTCGGAAGAACAACTCGTAGGGAAAGAGAAATGTGTGACGATGCAGGCCTCGCATGGGTAAATGCACCTGCTCGATTCAGATGAAGCGTATTACTTCGGCGTAAACGTTGAATGTAGCAGATGCGAAAACTTGCTGTAAACAAAACAAGGCATGTGTTGCGATAGCTGCCATATTTTGCAGAAGGTCTGGGAGAGTGTTTTTCTACCTTTTTCGGGGAAAATAGGGAGAGGACGGAGTCTTATAGAGCAGTTTATAGACACGTGGACTCATGGTATGGGTCACTGATTTACGTATTGCAATAGCTAATAAAAGCAAGAAAACTTATTCCTGAATGTTCTCAGTTACCCTAGGCATAATTGTGTTGAACAGCCCGTTCCAATACCATAAAATAGATTGCCAAGACCGCAGGTTAAGCTTCCGTTAGAAAAAAAATCAGAGATTGAAAGTAGTGACGGTTATCGAGATGGATAGACAATTGTTTTTTTTTTCAGGGGAAGAATCGGTTTTCCATTGTTTCTAGTTCGCCATTTAATTTCTAACAAGCAGTGCATGTCTGCCACTGTAGATCCCAGATAGTTAATGTTCACCAGCAAGTGGAAAAAATCCAGGTTGCCGCTATACTCCACGCGGAGTATAGCAACCTGTATCGCCGTCGCTGGCAACCTTGACTGCGGTGCCTATCGATCGTGGGTGGGGCTTAGCTGTCGCCGCGATCCACCGCCGCCCGCCATTCTTGAGCTGCACTTTCGGTCATCCTTACTGGAGCCAGAAGTAGTGGATTTCCCTGATGATTCGACTTAATTTCTTACTTTTAAAATTCCTCGTTCTTCTAGAAAATTACATTCGGTGAAAGAACGAAACATGTCCCCGTCTTACTGGTTGCGGGTTTCCCGACTTATTGGTTGCGAGATTGTACTGCTGTAGTCGCAGTTCTGTGGTTTAGTTTTATTGTATGCTTGTATTCACAAGCAATGACAATTGTAAACGGACCTAGATAACAGTCATACTGTGCTTTTATGCAGCACGGTATCATATCAGAACAACCCAGGTGTGCTGTATGCGCATCTGTGTAGACAATAAGAAACATAGAATGGTGATTGATATGATCTAACGGCAACACAAAGGGGAATATTTGAACTGCAGAGTAATATGCGTTATGCGGAGCACAACAAAACATGCAGGCTGAAAAGTCGCTTGGAGCAAAATATTTTTATGATACAACTTTAGACATTCTGAAAACTATAGCAACAACAAGGATTGCAGCTTGACGAACATTCGAGACGAAGTGGGTAAACATTTGAAAAGAATTATAACTTACACCTCGGTGTTGTATGGCAGAAAAGATCCATTCTAAATGCGTGCGCGATTCGCACGTCGGACGCAAGCACCCACTTGCGAAGATTTTTCCATACGTGACATGTATACTACAAGAAGAGGTTAAGGAGCCTCTGTTTTCTCAACATTCCAATTTCTTGTGTCTGGATGGGCAATTAAATTAATTGATCTATTCGGTTTTCATTCGGTCCAAGTACAGTATAAATTGCCCTGTACACCAGTCTTGCAAGTTTAAAATGATTCAAAGTGATCTGGCAGTACAAGCGATAGGAATAGTAGAGTCTCTGCCAAGAGGAGATCCCCTAAGAAATCTGTGGAAGGTGCAGAGGATAGTGAGGGGAAAAGGTCGGTCGGGTCTCTGTGATTGGTCCATTCGCCAGACGCAGCTGGCCACGCCCCGTTTCTCCTCAACTGCCCCACATCAGCATGAACAGGAAATCATGAAGACGTCTCCTATTTCTTCTAGCCTCTTGTTCACCGTGATCTTTCCACAAAAAAAGCCAACCTTTTCGTGATACATACAGAAACCGTGAAAACTATTTTCAAAATAACCCTTAAGGTGCAAAACTACTGCTGCTACATTTCTTTTCCTTGGAAACGGATTTCAGTATTATACAGTGAGGGTCAATCGTTATTGCACCGCTGTCACTGAGGGTCGCGACGCGTCACTTGCTACCCCACGTTGATACACGTTAAGCCAACCGTGGAAGCATATCAACGTGGTTGAACCGGCGGTGCTCCCTCATTGACCATCTTTCTAATTCAGAATCGGTATAACTTTGTTCTTACTACTGCTGGAAATTTTCCAACAATCGGCTGTTTTCCCATCATTCGTGGAAACTGTGTGTCGTCTGCAATTACACGCCCACCGTGCAATTTCACATTTTCATTTTACCGCTGTCACCAGTCCAATTTCGAATTCAGTATTTCAGTGTTGTAGAGGGTGGTGTATCTTTTATTTCTGTACATTCATAGCTGTCAATCATTCAGGAAACATGCCAGAGTCACCTCCTCCACCACACGATTTCACGGACCACAAGCAGCACATGAAATGGCTGGTGAGGTTTCCTTTTTTCACACTTCAATTTAAATTTTCTTTTGCTGGGCTGATTATGTCAGATAAAAGTATATAATTTGGCTCCAGCCAGCATGTGATCAAGCATTTTTTAATTTTGCACATAAATTTTGTTATATTATAGTTTTTCAATTAGTATACACTTAGGCACTACCATTCTCTTGGCATACACGAATCTCCATGAATAATTAATAATTTAAACTTATTTTGTTAACGTTTCGATCAAATGCCCATCCATTTATTTCACATAGAGGGAAAATGTTCAGGTGGAACGCGAGAAGTATTCTACCACAGTGCCGATGATCCCTCAGGATTTCTCTCGTGAGTTGTTTGCAAAATTCGTTATTCGTTTCGAAATTATTTCGTGCTACCAACTGCTCCAATACTCGAACAAACCATTGTGATGTTTTTTTTTTTCGTTTTGTAGATGAAGCCTAAGTGATTTACAGAGGGATCGCACAGCAAAAGTCTCTCCTCCACCGTCCTTCAGAGAGCTATGGGCAACCCATTTGTGCCGATTGGTATGATAGCCACTGGCGGATGTCTTATCGGTAAGATTCATACTCAAACAGAGTACTTACTATTGTGTAATTACCAAAAAGCAAAAAAAATCCCCTGCGAATACAATTATCAAGTGTTTTTAGGAATGTTGAATGCGACAATTAAGCGTAAGCCGAACACAGCACAGCTCTATATGCGTGGTCGTTGCCTTGCACAGGGGCTCACTGTTGTTGCTCTGGTCGGTGGAGCTATCCTCTTTGGTGAGTTTTATCGGTTTTTCTTCCTTCTTTTTATTTTCTTGTAGTTTTTTTTCAATACTTTCATCGTCTGTGGGCAAATTTAGCTCAAAGACCTTCCGAGTTTAGATCTATGATTTTCTGTAACTTGCATCTTTGACTGTAAGGAAATGCTTTTATTTATGCTCACATACTAATTAGCTATACTAATTCAGGCCTGAAACCTGATGGTGTCGGAACAACAACACAAGATGCTATCTCCAAGTTCAAGGGCGAGACGAATAAGGCGTAGTGCCTCCTGTGTATACATCCCCATGTCAGGGTTATTGTCTCAGTTTTAACTGAGTTGTATACAGAGATGTTAGGTAGTCTTTACTCCATTGTTTGACTGGTAATCTGTGTTTTGTTTTCGATGATTTGATTTAAACTTTTAGCCCTCGGATTAGATGCGCTTTTATGAGAGATTTATCCGAATAAATGTTTATGAGCGATCCATTTGTACAATTTCTACAATGGTATATACCATAGGCAGAGATATCTTTCTTCTACTTTAACTTTTACGTAAAGAAGCATGCTAATTCGTATTCCAGAATGGCAGATGATGAGCAAGAAACGTATAAGCTTTGGAGGGTCAGAAAAACCATTATGCAGGTATTTCACGTTATTCTTTCTGCCAATTTTTCCCTATTCAGCGTTAAGAGGTCTCACTAGTGTTATTTAAATCGACTGTGTGCAGATGTGTCACGATCGCGGTTACCTGGTAACGCAAGAGGAGTTGGACCAGACACTGGACGAGTTCAAGGAGATGTTTGGCGATCGCCCAAGTGAAAGGAAACCTGCCAGGAGTGATCTCACTATACTTGTTGCCCACAATGATGATCCTACAGGTGATTATGTGGGGAATTAAGCAAGCTTCCGTGAGAAACTTTTGGAATTGTGTTCACCTGCAAGTCACGCTATGTTCTTTTTTCAGATCAGATGTTCGTTTTCTTCCCAGAAGACACAAAAATTGGTATCAAGACTATCAAAGCAATTTGTCAACAAATGCAGGAGCAAACTATTACGAGAGCGATTATTGTGGTGCAGAACGGGATGACTCCTAGTGCAAAACAGGTATCGGCTGCTGTGTTTCTGGTTTAATATTGTGTTACTCTGGGCACCAGTGATCAAACTGTTATACCAACCTCATTTTGCTTTTTTTGCCTTCTTATTTTCCTTTTTTTTCTGGAACTTATGCCTCAGACCTCCACTTCTGTTTCATTTCATTCATTAATTTTTTTCCTTTTAGGCTATTGCCGACATGGCACCCAAATACATTTTGGAACATTTCCTTGAATCAGAACTTATGGTGAACATCACTGAGCACGAATTGGTCCCCGAACATGTCGTGATGACTAGCGATGAGAAAGCTGAGCTGTTGGCTAGATAGTGAGTTTTTTCTACGCATTTGTGGAATCAAAGCCATTCATACTTTCTCTTCAGTAAGTTGAAAGATACGCAACTGCCGCGTATCCAGTTATCAGATCCGGTGGCAAGGTATTTCGGTTTAAAACGAGGTCAGGTTGTGAAGATCGTCAGACCATCCGAAACTGCTGGTCGTTACATCACTTATCGCTTAGTGGTCTGATGTCTACACTTTTCATGGAGGTGTCATTGCAAAATGCACCATAATTGTATACAAATTTTTAATTTCTACCCTCTTCCATTGCGTAAGCTCTTGTTTCGTTGTTGTTGAATGAAATGCTGTTAGATGCATTGTTGTGAGGTCTTCCAGAAATCTGTTTGTGCATATCTCTCATAGAAATGAGCAGGCCACAGATGTCTGAATACTGTTGCCTATGGCGGGTACATCACCTTTTCATACAGTCATCCTGAAAATTTTTGCATGGCAATACAACACCTTGGCCTTCCCAGGAAGTTGTAATTCCAGTGTGGAAGCCCTGGGCTGCCCTAGAAATTTGAATTATCCCATAAAAGCTGCATTCTCCAAACTCTCATTTTCAATGCATCATTTACGTCATACTTCGAGAATTCATGCGAGACAATCAAAAATTGTTGGAACCTTGATGAATAAGCAGCAATGAAAAAGAGATCAGTAAAAGCAAAGAAAGCAGAAGAATCAGCAACAGAGGAAGAAAACTGAAATCACCAACATAATGACTAAGTACTCCATGAAACACAGTTGAGAAGAAATTACCGTTTTGAAAAAAGAAAGGACAATAACAAAAAAGACGGGATAAAGCTACACATAAGATGGCATGTGCTCTGTTTTCTAACAGTGCATTGTCTAAATAAGAATAACACAGCTTATGAAAACGAATACGCAAATCAGTGCAGTGCTGACTAGGTGGAGATTTAGTCTGTGGGCATAAAACATAATGAGATTAGAGCATTGAAACCGTCACTCACAGAGAAGGAGAGAAAGTTAAATTGAGCAGCTATGCAGAATGAAAAGCTAAATTCGAAAACGATGTTCTAGAATAGATAGAATAGAATACTTTAGTGCGCACAATCGATAAAATATGAACAAAAAAGTAAAATAGACTCATAGAAAAAGCGTTAGAACTTCAAATTAAGTTCGCTCGAGAGTTAGAGTAGTGAAGCATCCAGCAGCCATCACCTGATTCGTTCAAAAAGAGTTATTGATCGGGGACATTGTGAGTACTATCACCATAGAATGAACTTCTCACGAACAATATGCAGCCATGTGCCATTGAAAATCAGTTATCTGAAAAATGCGAAAAATTATGAAATGAAAATTGAGAGGGATCATCCAAAATACCGCAAAATGAACCTACGTCTAGCTTTCTGCTGGAGTAAAGTAGCTCGATCTCTGCTATCGCTAACGGAACCATTGTCGAGACATTCCCGGACTACTATGCACAGGTACTCTTGCTGCCTATCCACGGTATAGTCCTGATACTTCGTCTGCACTGGTAGCACCTATAGAAGATAGGAATACGGCCGCATAGAGATAGTTAAAGCATTTGAACGTGTGTGAATCTCTTAAAGACGGCGTTTCTCACATATTGATCGACTGGTGCTTACCTGGACAATTTTCCAACCATCACTGGTGGCTGAAATGAACGTGGTCAACTCCTCTTCGTGGCACTGTATCACGCGATAAACACTCTTGAATCTCTGTAAAAGTTACGGATCAAAAATTGGATCGAGTTGAACTAAAACTGTATGAAAAGTGCCTCTTTTAGCTGAAAACCACAGAGGATACACACTCTATGATAACCGTACAGCATGAACGCAACCAGAATAGTGTAATACGTCGAGAAGAAAACCTAGCCGCATCTTCTCTCTGTCGATGCCATCCTTCCACAATTACTGGTAAAGAGAGGACAGCTTAGGCAGCAATTGAGAGAAAGAAGGCAGCAAAGGTGAGAAGATGCCGCTAGGCTTTGCACACGACGTATTAAACTGCTCGGGCTGCCCCCTTGCTGCACATTTATGAGAGTTAACGGAAACGAGAGAAGTTCACTCTAGTAGGAACTTCGTTTGGTGAGTAAAATAAGAATTCTGTACGCCTTTCAGTTCTTTATACATATACCAAGTGCGATACAAAGAAATTAATGAGTAAAACTAAATAGCGAAGATGTAGCTCCTCCGAGTTGTTAAAAAATGAACATTATTTAAGACGTGTTGTTTTCTGAGGACAAGTAGGGTTTTGTTCCCCTGCAAAATAAAAGGACCATCCAGTCGTGATACACTTACCCCAGCTTCAGTAGCACTCCTCTCCTTTTCGTGAATTCTCTCGTTGACAAGATGAACTAATTGTGGCAAATTGTAGAATTCTGCTTCTTCCAGAACCCCTAAACCAGTACTTATTGTTAGTAGTATAAATAAGGATGAAATTATAACAAAGTTATTCACTTGGCATAAAGAATCAAACAGTTCATACCTTCCTCAGCAAGGCCAGGGTTGATAATTAGTCTGCCATGTCTCAAATAATTAAGAACAGGCGAGAAATAGTCAGCATCCCGATCAATGAGGTAAGCTCCGGTTTCATCCTAAAAAGCATGAAAATCATGGAAAACGAATCCTTAGTGAAACTCTCAATGCTTCACTCGAATAATCCACATTCTACCTAACCTAACCTATCACCGTGAATGTTGTACATTCGCCCTGGGTTAGGAATCGAATCTTTTCGGGTCGGAACATTCAATTAAGGGGTGAACACCTAACAGGAACATAGAACTGGTTCCCCACATAATAGTGCATGGAGTACGCTGTGTCGGGTATTGATCGATAAAAATAGCTAATCAGAACATACTCCGCCGGGCGCGGGGGTGGGCATGTAGAGAAAAACAAAGGCCGGACCCAAAAGGAAGCCTTAGTAAACTAATATGCAGAGAAGGAAAACGGTAGCCAATAATATGATAAGGTTCGTATGTATGCCAGCTTGATTCAGAATAATTAAATTTCGGGAATGTTTTACCTTGACACTCGGTAGCCTTTTGTCATCCTGACAAAGACGGTACAGAAATGAACCAGGGACCTTCATTAGGGTATCTCGTGTGGTTTGGAAGATCTAAAGCATTGGAATAAGTGAACTCAGAACTTCTCTTCCTGTAGGAGTGTAGAGGCAGAAAAATGTATAACACAATTCTTGCCTTTCCGCCAACATTCAGACGAATCCAATTACTAGAACTGCCACCAAGATCCCTCCTATCAATAGATTGCTGCCACTCCCTCGAATGCAGCGATCCATTCCCAGCACCGTCTCCATCCTCGAATACGCTACCACGAATGGAAACATCGTTTGACCCGTTTTGTAAATTATACATGCGCTTCAACTGCTCCGGAACTAAAAAAAAAAACACAATCAAGGCACCTAAAGCGATTGATACTGCGACAGAAAAGTAAAAAAGAAATAATGATACTGATTGAAGGCCCCAAAAACTGCTACTTTAACAACAGCAAGAAACTTACGCGTTTCGACTGAGCTATGGTTTTGCATAGCGTCGGAGTTCATCCCCTCCGTTTCTCTTGACAACTGAAATTAAAATGGTCGGTAAAGTAACTCACAAATCATGATTAGCCATGCAGAACGCTGTATAAGCCGAACATCAAAAGCAATATAAGCGGGTGAAAAAAACTTTAATAAACAAGACAGCAGAGCGCCAATAAGACACTCCGCCTCAGGCCTTTCTAGACCTCGGCCAGGATTCGACAGAAAACTAATTACCAAATAGTTGTTTTCTACCATTACGTAGCGTATGAAATAACCAATACCGCTAACCATCACTAACCTACTACAATATTGTTTCATGAATACCAGGGCCCAGGGCAACAATCTCCCCCCACAGAACAGCAAACCTCCGCCAATAAAGGAATGCAAGGAAATATTAGCAGCATATTTTTTCTACAACCTACAAAACAAAAAAGAAAAAGGATGAAATTGGTGAAGTAACACAATCGACAGCGTGAAGCAGGCAGCGCCCGTTATCGGACGTGCAATCACATGTATATGGTGTAAATGCAGAGAATTGGCTGCACATACAGTACACCTTAAAGTCTAACAAAAGTCGAAGGAGCGTTGAATTTCTGCCTTTTTCATGGTTTGTTCACCAGCATGGTGTCCATATCCGTCATTGGATCGATTTTGGTTCTATTCTGTAGACATCACCGCTGTTCTGCCCATAGTTGGTCAAAATCTTAGGCCGAATGTATCATTGGGAAGATGGGTATCTCATACCCATGTTTAGGAGCTGGGTATAGGCGTCGCGTATGGATAACCATGTTGATGGGTGCCAGGAAACGGGTGGATTCGGATATGTTAGCACATTTACCATGATTGAACACAATGATGCATCTGCGCTCTGGTTCTGAAGCAGTTCGGTGCTTTTTGAAAAGATATGTAACTGTGACTACCCATGAAACATTCCATGTAACGTAAATTCATCTCCACAGCACCTGTAGATAGAGAAACCCTGAGATTTGTCCTCAATCGATCCATTTGCTCAACTATCCCACTGCACCCACCCCTTTACCAGCAGTTCTTCCAGATCTAATGGAGCGAATGGATACTCTTTTTGTGCTTTCGAAAACATTCTTTTTTCTAAGTCTATCCCACAAGTATAATAAAAGAGCCTGTCTAGCCTCTGATGGGCACGGCAGGGTGGTTTTGAACATATGTTAGTACCGCTTTATCGGTGCGGTAATTATAAACATTTCGCTGTGTAATAATTTTTCTTCATCTTATCACATATGTAAATACGTAAATCTTATCAAGTATCAGACTAGAAGAAAGCATGACACATACAAATGAAAGGGGACCATCCGTTACAATAATAGACATCTGGACTTTTCTGAGATTCAAATATATCACATAAAATGGAAATAACATAAGCTCAACACTTATAATTGAAGGATAAAGGTGTTGTTGAGAAGAGAGTTGTTCCTCCTTTTTCACTAAGTAGATGAATACAGCTCATATGGTTAGAGAATCAGGTACGAGCGAAAGTACAAAGTGTAATAATGATGACCAGACCCAGTTCGACGACTCAGCGGTCCATTGTTGTTTGTCATAGTTCAGATCGGAATTACAAACCATGAATAGAATACAATTTTGTACGAAGCTTCAAGGCAAGGGGGACCTATTAGACATCGAATTTGTAGAATCATCGAATCGATATGGATTTTGGATTAGGACCATTAAGCGAAATAATTTCAGAAGAGGATTGCTCATCGACGAAGTCCAAGATAACAACGTTGATTTTCTCCTTTTTCTTCTCAGCAACAGTGGCGAGCCACTGCAGTACCCGTTTCGTAGCTGTTTGTGACAACGCCGAGCGGAGAGACGAAAACCATTTTCTAACCTGCAAGCAGAACTCATTGTTAAGTATGTGACAAACTCATTTAAACTGAATCGCAGCCCTAGCGATTTCGCTAAAATAAGGCTGGCTACGTTGAAAGCTGCACTTGCCATGCATAATAAACAACAATTAGGCGGAGATCTTCAGAAGTAATCAGAAAAAACCCACCACATCGGAAGCTTTCGGTGTTAGAACACCTTGTGAGACGAAAAAAGCAACCGGATCACAGCTTTTGCACCGTGTGTCCAACTCCGATTCCAGTATTTGTAGAAGAGAGTTAACTTTGTTAGTATTTGGCCATGGTGATGGGATCAATGTGGACGGCCAGAATAGGGATGCCTCTTCATTGACTGGAGAGAAGATTATCACCCTGTAACGACGCCAATTTAGTGACTTGAGCATCCAACTTTCCCACAGTGTCCTCCAAACAGAAATAACAAAGACATGTAGTTGCAAATACCGGTATCCATTTGTCCACATATAGTCCAGGGAAGTTTTGTTCGGAAGGTTAACTGGGCAGATACGAGCATTTCCTAACACTTTAATAATTTGACTTTTCAGCAAAGCATAAGTATCTACGTCAAAATCGTAGAGATGATTCATATCCAAAAGTATGACCTGAAATCAGAAGACGGTTTGCAAGCACGTATACAGCGTACACTCTCCTAACAAGCAAAAGAAATAAATTGATTAATACGCACCTCCTTTGTGTTCGTTTGGAGAAAATCCACAACTTCTTGCAATACATCTTGCAATTTCGGCCCATACAATGCGTGGATCAGTCGAAAATCCTGAAATGATATTCAATACTCTCTTAGAAGACCTCAAGAAAAAAAGAAATTTAATGCTTTCCGCAACCACTCACCGAGCTGGATTCGCGAACTTTCGCCGGCGGATATGACACTCGTAGATCAAGGTAGCGAACGCCGAGGTCAAGTTGCTCCCTTATAGAGTAGCTGCAATCTGCTCTATTATTACGGCTCGCAAGGTGGCAATAACTGCATAAACTGACAAATAATTGTAATGATTGACTGACAATAATGACCTCTATTAGTATGTCTACAATGAGAGTCATATTATTTGACTACAAGGCAAAGAAAACTGAACCTCTGAGTGACCGCCCATCTCTTGATTCCACGTCGCACACATGGTGCTTTTCCAAGTCGACGAATAGAAGCACTTTCATCGTTAGCCACAGGTAACTTCTGATTAAGAGACTGAGTAGCACCAGAGTCGTGTGAGCCTAAATGGCGAGTGTTTCTTCCCATCATTCTCTTGGCAAACGATTTGATTTCTTTCAATGTCCATTTCAACAGCGATTTGCATTACATAATCTTGTTTGCGATTCAACTGTTTAATCAGAGATGTAATATGTGATGTACAGCATTTGTCCTAACAGAGCTCAAGTGTTTCCCGGAAGAATTCGTGGTAACCTATGTTCATTGTTCTTGATACATACCAGGGATTTTTAGTGAACAAATGGGACGAGAAGTCAGCTCAGGAGGTAGTGACGCCATCCAGTTTGCTAGAGACGAAGTCATATCCTCTCACTAGTTCATATGAGTGGAATGGCGATATCCCTAAGAAGAGCTGGAAGATGTTTGCAAGCCAAGCCACAATCCATTAAATACCTATTGATTAAACAATGACGTTTTTCGCTGAAGAACAGTTGGAACAGTCTTGAACAGCTAATTTTATGAGCGTCAGCCAAGAACAGGTAACCAACACATATAAACAATGATATGCGTGCGATTTGTGACATAAGATACTTGTACAATACGTCGTCGATCTGGTAGAGCACAATTTAAGTCCAAAGCTAACATTAATTAGTTAGGAGCATCAGTACAACAAAGACTTACGAAGAACACTGTATTCAAATAATTAAAGCAACGGCGCTAACAAATGAGTAACTAGATAACCTACAACAGAACTTTCACTAATGACACGTGTTTACAATGTATCAGATCTTTCAACGACTTCTTACGATTAATGATTAATTGTGGTTAAGGTAATAATTCAGGTGTTTAAAGGTTCTCTCTGTGAAATGCGCTGCGGTGGCCGCGGGGCCGGTCTGACATGCCCACGTGGAGCCTCACGGTACTCTGCAACGAATCCTTTCTCCTCTTCTGAATCGTCGGTGTGGAGGATCAGAAGAATTTCCGGGCCTAAAGACGAATAGTTTGGGAAGACAACAACAATACACCATGAAGAGGTAATCACTATTATGAAAAGAGCAATCGTACCTGTGCTTGTTATGGAATCCGGTATCTCGTCACCGCAGTACCTACCAAACATTCGATGCTGCATAGGATCGGGTCCATCATAGATCTGCAATACACGATATGATTATTGAGTTATTGTTACTGCAATTCACAATCATTGAGTTTTAGAAACAGCAACTGCAATTCACATCGACACTGCAAATCGACTTCCAATAAAAAAAGCACTATCACAAGGATGTAGAATATGGGAGCAATCTGCTGGGGGGTCGAGAGCTCACAGAAGGGGGGTGCCTCTTTTAGCTG